>JAUMJK010000393.1:1802500-2016655 GCA_033558105.1 Coccyzus lansbergi | reverse complement strand
CTTGTGCGCTCTGCTGTGCTGCACTTCTTTACGTATCCCAAGCCCTCAGACAGCTCCCCAGAAGACTGAACTCACTCCAGGGAATCAGAGCACGGTTTGGGTTGGAAAGGACCTTAAAGAAGATGCAGCTCCACCCCCTGGTATGTCCAGTAACACCTCCCACTGGATCAGGTTGCACCAAGCCCCATCCAGCCTGGCCTTGAAGACCTCCAGGGATGGGGCAGCCTGTGCCTCAGCGCCCTCACAGCAAAAGATTTCTTCCCAGCATCTCACTCTCACGGGCAGGGAGGGGGTTGAGGCCGAAGGAGCGAAGCTGAACCGCAGCCCGGCGCGCGGCGGTGACCTCGCCTCAGCCCCTCAGGCTGCCCTGCCGCCTCAGGCGGTGCCCAGCCCCGACGCGGCCCCCGCGGAGGCCCCGCGCTCTGTACTTACTGCCCATGGCGGCGAGGCCGCCCTCCCGCCGCGGCCGCGGTCGCCGCTGTCACGTGATCCGCGCGCCTTCAGCCGCCGTCGCCGCCGGTGCTGTCACGTGACCCCCGCCGCCCGCCTCGGTCGTCACGTGATCCGCGCGCCTCGGTCACCGCCGCTCCCACGTGACCCGGCCGCCTCGGCCTCTGCCGTCACGTGACCCGGGCGCCTCAGACGGTGTCACCGCCTCTGCGCGGGGGGTGTTTGTCACGTGACTCGGGCGCCTCAGACGATGTCGTCGCTGCTGCCTGCGCCGTCACGTGACACGCCCTCCCACCCTCCCTCCCCCTCGGCGGCCACGTGATCCACCCGCCCCGCCTCTCGCGCGCCGTCACGTGACCCACTCGCAGATCCCTGCAGCTGCTCAAAGTCTCTTCCGAGCTCCGTTTCAGTAGCGCCAGGGACAGGGCATAACTATCAAAAGTTAAAGTGAAATCCTCCGAGGCTCGGATCAGAAGAAGTGTCGCAGTGACTTAAATGATGAAAAAATTATTTCTTCCCAATACCTCCACAAGTTCTGTTGCTGCAGTCCCTGCTGAAAAGTTTCCTCGTAGTATCATGGACTGCTTTGGGTTGGAAGAGACCATACAGCCCATCCAGTCTCGCCTCCCCTGCCCTGGGCAGGGACACCTCCCACAGACCAGGCTGCTCATGGCCCCATCCAACCTGGCCTTGAACACCTCTAAGAATGGGGCAGCAACAACTTCCCTGGGCAACCTGTGCCAGTGCCTCACTGCTCTCCGAGTGAAGAAATTCCTCCTTGTATCTAGCCTAAATCTGCCCCTCTCCATTTTATACCTATTGCCCCTCATCCTATCATCACAAACTTTTATGATCAGTCCTCCCGAGGTTTCTTGTAGCCCCTTCAGGTACTGGAAGGCTGCTCTAAGGTCTCACCGGAGCCTTCTCTTCTCCAGGCTGAACTTTAACTCTCAGTGCCTGTCTTCATGAGAGATGCTCCAACCCTCAGATCATCCTCGTAGCCCTCCTCTGGACCCATTCCAACAGTTCCACATCCTTCTTATGTTGAGGATTCCAAACTAGGACACAGTACTCCAGATGAGGTCTCACAAGAGAGGAACAGAGGGGCAGAATTCTCTCCCTTGTCCTGCTTGCCAAGCTTCTTTTGATGCACCCAAGGATATGGATGGCCTTCTGGGCTGCAAGCACACATTGCTGGCCCATGTTGAGCTGCTCCTTCTCTCTTAAAGTCTTCTTTAAGTATTAAAAGGCCACAACAAGGTCAACTCAGAGTCTTTTCCCAGCAGAACAACCCCATCTCTCTCAGCCTCTCTTCATAGTGGAGGTATTCCAGGCTTTTGGTTGTTCTTGTGGCTCTCCTCCAGACCCACTCTGACAGGTCCACGTCATTTTTGTGCTGAGGGCAGCAGATCTGAACACGTTATTCTCTCACCACAACAGAGTGGAGGGGCAGAACTGTCCCTTGCCCTGCTGGCCATGCTTGTTGTGATGCATCCCAAGATACAATTGGCTTCCTAGGCTGAAAGCAACCACTGTCAGCTCATGTCAGGCTTGTCATCCACCAGGGTGCTGCTGAGGCAGTGCCATGCAAGCCTGCAAATGGGAACAGTTCCCACCATATTGCATTTCTGATCCATATTCTTCCTCACGAACATGACAGGTGTTTTAGGTTAAATTACCGTTATGGCTTTCCCCCTTCTTATCATAGAATCATTAAGGTTGGAAAAAACCTCTAACATCATCCAGTCCAACCCTCAGCCCACTGCCACTGTGCCTACTAAACCATGTCCTAAAATGCCACAGCTACACATTTTTTAACACCTCCCAAGATGGAGACTATACCACTTCACCAGGCAGCCTGTTCCAACACTTCTCCACTCTTTCAGTGAAGAAATTTTGTGTGCCCTGAGAAGATATTCACATAACTGAGACCTTGCTACAGTATCTTTAAAGACTTTTGTCCAAGACCCCATCTGAAATCACTGAGAAAGCTGAAAGAGGGGAATTTCAATGAGATATTAGGAAGATATTTTTTCTCCTGTCGTGAGGCACTGGCACAAGTTGCCCAGAAAAGTCATGGCTGCCCCATCCCTGGAGGTGTTCAAGGCCAGGTTGGCTGAGTCTTTGAGCAACCTGATCAAGTGGGAGGTGGCCCTACCCATGGCAGGGGCGTTGGGACTGAATCATCTTTAAGGTCCCTTCTAACTCATCATTCTAGGGTTCTATGATTACTCCTCTTTATACAATCACAATTTTATAAACACTTATAAGCTATTCTGCAGCAATTAATTTCACCTGAATAGTCTGACAAATGCCTGTAATTAATTGCCTTAATTAATTTATTGTAATTAATCTTAGTGGTAGGTTACAATCTAAAAGTTAACAGCTGGGTTAAGAGCTGAGCTACAGGAAGTTTCTTGTAACGACCCTTTGTTCAGATTTTTAGCCTTATCTTAAAAGTTCTTTAAATTACAGGTCTTGCAAGCTTGCTTGCTTGCTCACAGCAAACCTTCCTGGCCCATGTTTTGGTGGTTGATAAATGTGAAGGATATTTCTTCAGTCCATACTAACACAGATGCACCACTTCAGGTGTGCCAAAGAAACATTACTGTGTCACCTACAAAGGGTCTCCAAGTGATGGAAGTAAATCAAAATGCAGTATTATTTTCTTTCCTCATTCCAAATGAAGAGATTTTTTTTTCAGTCTAAAATAACATCACTACTACTAAAATACATGTTTTAAAATAAATTTTCCTGATGTTTTATTTCTTGTCTTCACTGAGAGATTCTGATGTCTTTAATGAACTGCTCAGCCTAACATCTCATTCCTTTGCAGTCCTCATTTTTTGATGCTTGTCTTGCACCTCTCTGTAAACCCTGAACATTCATCCACAATGCCTGTCATTACATTTGCGCGTCAGCCCAGGCACCACAATGCTCAAGTGCTGTAATACTTCCTCTTTTTAGTTCACTTTTCAGTTATCTAACAGCACACAGAGCTTCACTTCTTGTTTTAATGATCCACAAAATTCTCCTGTCCAAAGACAGAGACCTTTTTTGTTACCCACTCACTCAACTTGCGCACTGTTTCATCTTGCACTTTCCTGAATTAAGTTTCTGTGCATACAGGAAACTTGCTCCCACTGTCAAGCACCGCTCTCAGCTGGGGCTTTTGCAATTTCTGCTTCTCTTTTCTGAAATGCTTTTTTGCACAAATGATCTAGCACTTATGCAGGGAGAGGCAAGTCAGTGTGCAGAACAGAGCATGGCACGCAGCCTGAAAACAGCACTATGTGTATCCAAAATTGGAAGGAGAAATGGTGTTAACTCCAAACTCAGCAAGTGCTTTCTCTTTCTTCTGGTAGCCATTAGCCATCATGGAAGAGCAGTATTCCGCAGGAAATCTGCATCCGCAAGAGCAAGGAGAGCTGCGTTAAAGCAGGACACTCCACATGCTCTCTTTACTGGGTTAGATAACCAAACTAGCACAGCCTGTGTGTGAGCAGTGTGTAACAGTCATATTAAGGCTACATGAAACACTACATACTGGGTCTATTCTTCCCTTGTGTGTATTGTCATAGTGAAAAAAAAAGTGAGATCATGTAACCATTAGCTTGGAGGCTGAGGATTGTGCTCAACAGCTTCCTTAGTTTACAGCTGCAGCCAAAGCAGCACTACTCTTCGGCCTCCTTTTTCCAGCTATTGATACAGAGGTTCTTTGTGAGCAGAGGATCACGAGAGAAATTGTACAAAAGATACCAAGCACAACACAAAGTGCCCGTTTGGCCAAAGTGTCTGATAAACTGAATTACAGACCCCAAGTACAGTATCCAAGCAAAATGTAACCATATCCCTGTGACAGAGGACAATATTCATAGTTAAAAACAGAAGTATAGGACAGGCAGAGCTCCAGACATTCTCAGGAAAGGCACTTTTAACCTGGAAGTCGACAGCCCAGGAACCATGGCAAGAAATCCTTAGGAATCTGAGAGCAGAAATTTAAACTGGAATATGTCTTGATTAGATAAAGCTGCTCAGAACGCACAAGAAATTGTAAAGTTTGCTAGAGTGAACATGATTTCATATCACTGTGATGGATGTGCTACACAAGTCATGTGAAACAGACTAAATAACAGCCATTACTTCTGGGTCATATAGAGTTAATAAATGAATATATAAATTAATAAGAGTCAAATACCAAAGTATCCTTCAGGGACACTTTTGGGAGCAGTTTCCCCAAGTGAATGCACATCCTGTATATGATCCAACCTTCCTTATTTACCAGGACTTTTCATCTGAAGTGCTGGATTTGATTAAACCCCACTTGTTTCTTTCCAGAAAGGTATTCAGCTTGTGGTTCGTTTGGTTTATTCAAGCATGCCCCACCCAGATAACTAATAGGAGTAGGTAAGCACCAACTTCACACTGACAACTAGACCAGAAGATGAAAAAATGCTGGAAAAAAACCCGTGTGATAGAAAAGCTGCGTGGGGTAGCAGGGAGGCAATCACGCTGGGGTCTGCCAGGGCAGGTTTTACTTCCCTCTGCAGTCTGGTTTCATTATCCTCCTCCTCAACCTCAATGTTTTGGTCATTTATCCTTCGTTCCCTGTTAAGACTGATTTATGTCTTGTCCCCAGGTGACAACTGTGCTGAAACCTTCCCTCAGGGAATTGTGGGGCTTCCCAGCCAGGAACCAGACACTGACTGCTGCAGTGCAGAGCATTTGGCCATGGAAATCTCTCTGTAGTCGGGAGTGGAGAGCAGTTCAGGAACAAAGAATTTTTCTTGCATTTCTTCTAAATATGTCAAGTTGTCAAAGTCACCCAAGCAGAAGGGCAAGGGCAGTGGCAGGACAGAGAGTTTGGGAAGCCCCAACAGATCTCCTGTTGAGCTCTGGCTGGCAATAGTCACACACAGTAGTCTTCTAAATGGGCACAGAGCTCCCACACACCGTGGAGCAAAGACCTGCTCTTAGTGGAAGGAGAAGATGGGATTCAGGAGAAGCCCTCCCGAAGCCCTCAGGAGAAACTAAGATGGGGCTTGGGAGGGCTAAAACTCAGCCCTTTATTCACTATGCTCTCCTCATGTTGTCTTGTTGTTGGAGGAGAGGTGCATTTTGGGAACTTCTTCAAATGGCTTGAATACCTGCATCCATTTGAGCTCCTTCAGAAAACTTGCCTGACCACCCTCCTGTTCTGTCATTTGCTGCTCTTCCTTTCACCAATTTCTTCTATAACCTATTTTATTAACACACTTCAAGACAAAGTCAGTGGTACTGTTGCTGCAAAGAAGAGCTTTTGCTCAGGAACTCCCTAACAGGCCTCCAAGATGAGGACTGCCCTCAGGTAAAATGCAAAACCTAAAAAAACCCATGATATTTGTCTGGGTTGGGTTTGTTTGTTTGTTTTTTGCTCTAGCAGCTGGGGGGAAGGGGAATGTTGAGCCCTGCCCTCTTCCTAAATCTCTTGCCTTTCTGGTGTATTTGAGAGGCCTCACCTTTCAGCAAGCCATCTCTCAAGCTCTTTGCTGCCTGTCTTACTGCACTCATCTATTTAGTTTGCCACAGTTTTTGACTCTTTTCTATTGCTCTTACTTGGTCACAACTTCGGCCTTCTTCCAGCACAAGTGAAATTATGTGTGGGGACTAAGGAACCCTTAAGGAAGAAACTGAGCAGAAATGCCCTCAAGAACAGGCCACATTCATGAGAACTGGTGAAACAGTGCAGCAGCCTGGGACTGGTTTCTCAACTTCCCTATGGCTTTGCTACTGAAAAGTTACGCGGAAGACTAAACCAAGGGACCAACTTAACAGTACAATCTTGGGGTTAAAAAAACCCCCAAAACCAAACAAACAAAGCAGAAGAACACTGAGAATTTTTCCAGTAGGAGGCAGTGTCACTCTTCAGGCTGACCTCTAGAAACTGGTTTGGCTTCTACAAAATATGGTTCTAAAATACAGCATGAGCCTTGAAGCATGCCTTCCACTCTGCAAGCTTGATGGGAAAACGCTGCTTCTTTGGGCAAGAGAAACAGTGGTGCCTGAAGACTTCAGGAGCCACCCTGCAAGGTCTCTCCCAGGAATCCTGTTTTAACAACTCATGCATTGAGAAGAGCACCAACAGCTGCAAAAGGCTTCACTTCTGGTCCACATGAAAAGAAATTAGAAAATCCTCAACCATCTGCTATAAAAATGGCTCGTTCCCAGGCACAGCAGAGTATGTATTCAACCAGACAGCACTAAAACAGAAACTGTTTCCACACCTGCAGCATTCCAAGAGACTGCCAAGTGCGGGTAAGCAACATGATACAAGGTGTATTATAGCCACCTCACCCATCTGCCCCCAGACAGTATTTTTTCTTTTTAACTTTAAAAAGCTGTCTTGTAGACAGTATTACAAGAGAATAAGAAGTATCTAAAAGCAACAGGTGTTGACTCTTATCTTTAGGTGTTACCCTATATGAAAATATTGATTCATTATTGCAGAGGTTGTTCCAATCTTTTCTCCCATTTTGGAGAACTAAGAGTCTTAAGGGTCTGGCATTTGTTCTTCACAGGACAAGGCACCAAATGTGACTGGTGGCAGGAGTAGTCCATCCATTGGAAACTTAGATAAATGTCTTGGCAAGAATGTCTTCCTGCTGCTGCTGGTGTAGGGTTCCAATGCCAACTGCTGGGGCAGGTAAAGGAGGTCTGCTCACAAGGTGGAGCTGAAATGTAGAGGAAATGATTAATGAAGCACAGGCACAAGATCACACCATGAGGTCCTCTGATGCCATGGCGATATCTACTGTCAGATACTGGGCAGTCCCAACTGGAGGCAATACAGGAAGTTATTTTCCATCTCTGGAAGACCATGGCTCCAAGAAGATTATAGTGTACAATCTGCCAGAGCATATGACAGCTTTCGATTGTCCTCCTGCTCAGATAAGGCATGTTGTTTCCTACCTGGGATCTTTCATCACCCTGTCTACCTAGACTAAATACCTGGTAAAAGAATGCTCCAGTCCTGCTCAACAGGACTAAATGATGCTGTAAAGAGCACAAACAGCTTAAATTAGAACACACGCTTGGTTCAGGCATCAGGTTTAGTTTTCTTGTGTAAACACCACAGAATTTTGCATTCAAGGAAAACTTCAAACTTTGTTTTAAAGATTAGAACACCATAGTGACAACTCACCTTAACTCCCAGCTGCTTTTCAAAGCGTGGTGCCACAAAAGACCATGGACCCATGTTCTGTGGTTCTTCCTGACTCCAGATGAAGGCTAAAGGAAGGAGAAAGCTACATTAAAAATGCACATATTTATCTTTTCAGCAGCTTCAGAAAAACAGCTTTTTGGTTTGTGGCACCTCTGTCTTTCTTGTCTTGGCACTGTCTTTGAAATGAAGACTGGCCAGAGTGAATTTTCTGGCGGGCCACAGCTTGCTGAAGCCAAACCAGAAGTATGTCCACCATTAGGACTCAGTGTATATTCTGATTTTCTACTTCCATTTTCAAAAGCTACTTAAAGGATTGGACTGCAGATACCAATGTAAAAACTGCCCCAAAAGGTTCACTCTGATTTTTAGGAGTGCTTTACAGATGCTAACAATAGCAGAGACCAAGTCTTTTAGCACAAGTGGTAAACATTTGTATTATCCCAGTCCAGAAACACTAAATGTACTGAAAGAGAGAGTAATACAGGCAACAGATTTAGTTCTTTACTTCAAAGAGTCTAGAAAGACAAAGGTAAAAACCTGGCTGACCTTTTGCACGGCTGTATTTGTTCAACTCTTGCTGTAGAGCTTCCAGAGGGAAAGGACACAGTTCTTCAAGTCTCAAAATAGCTGTGTTGTGCTGTTTCTCTCCTAGCATCTCTCTTTGCTTCACCAGAGCATAGTAATGCTTACCAGAACAGAGCACCACTTGGGTGACACTGAAGAAAAACAGGAATGTTTCCAACTTTAGTGTTTTACAGAAACTCTATGCACAACAGTTTCAGTTTTACACTTTCAACAAAACCAACCAGCCAAACTTTAAAGACAATTTTATGAAGCTACATTGTAACCCTAGACCATCTTTTCTCTTCTTTGCCTTCCCTTCCCTCTTCTTTGCTTTCCCTTCCCTCCCACTCTCCTGCATTAGTTGACAAACTAACCTTTAGGCATAGTATACCAGAGCCCCATTTCTTCAGTAACACTGAGAAAGTTATCTTACAACGGGATGCATCATGCTTAGCTATAACTATCCAAAAATTAAACATCTAGACAGTCATCTACATGCTCTTCATAGAGAATAAATCAGAAGGGGAAAGAAGTATCCCCAGAGGACAGTTCTATCCCATGCCAAAGAGGAACTGTCTGCTGAAGATATGCAATACCCTCCATCAGACAGAGATGTCTTGGATGTCTAACTTTACTGGACAAAGGCAAGGAAATAAACCTCACCCTTCAAGCCTCACCATCCCACTTAAAAAACCGCAAGATGCTAAGATACTTCCAGCCTTTTGTTTGTGGGTAAGGTTGGGAACATCAGGGATGCTGTCAGACTCTGGTACTACCAGGACAAGGACTGGATAAGAACCTTATGAAGGAAAAAGAAATGAAGGCCAGAATTGCCCATTGTGAACAGGATTCTCAATAATATCTGAAGGGAGTAAGATATACACACACACAAACCATTACCACCCTAACTTCCCATCATCAGCACAAGTGTTCCAGCACCAGAACACAAATTCTGCATCTCTTCATGGAACAACTGCTTCCAGTGACTGTTAGCTAACAGGCAAGGTGCAGAAGAGTGCCCATCAGATCAGTAACTACAGTCATAACTGCAGGGAGCAAGGACTGAAAGCCTGAACACTTTACTATATGGTAACTGTATGATATGGTAAGTAACAAATAAGCAGACAAAAAGGAAAGAAACAAATAAAACTAAGTCACCCATCATAAAACAATGTTTACTGCCCCTATCAAAGTCACCTCTTTTGTATCAACTCAAAATTGAGCTGTTAGGTAGGAGAAAGGGACAGGACATCCTTTTTGAGCTTTTCCTTCACGAAAGTAGAGCTACCTTTTAGGATCTACTGAGTAGTCACCAATGACAGGCTTGAATGTTGTCCTTGGAGCCATTTCTTCAAAACTTGATACAGCAGCCTACATGGGGGAAGAGTTGGAAGTTATCAAATCTTGCTGCCTCTTCCCTAAAGCCAGAATTAAGGAGAAGATACCAAGACAGGGTTTTGGTAAGGACAAAAGATAAGAGTCTTCCCTTTCTCTCCTATTCCCATTCCCACTCCCACCAATGAAAACTGGGATGATAAAGACTCCCAAGAACACCAGCAGACCTGGAATCAACCCTACGTCACCTCCACTTAGGTTTAATCCTCAACCTATCCAGCCTCAAACAGACAAAATCCCATCAATTTGACCCCAAAATAGAGACTGGTGAACACAGAGGAAAAACAAAGAGAAAGGGGAAGACAACACAGAAGAGGAGAGAAAAAACAATCAAAAAAGGAAAAGAAAGATTTCAGCTTACAGGGAGCCTGAGTAACACTTTGGGAGAAACAACAATGAGAGGTTTCCTGAAGTTTCGGACCATTTGCCGCCGGAGTAAATGGAAATACTGTGCTGGAGTGGTGGGATGCACAACTGACATGTTGACCTGGTCTCCATCGACCCCCTCTTCTGAGCTGTCACACATCTGTAGAAGGGGAACACAGTGACTCCTTGTCAAGAAGCACACAGTGAGCCAAATACGCAAGAGAACACAGGCACATAAGGCACACTGACTAGTATAAGAAGAGAAAGGTAAATATCCCAATTCACACACAGATTGCACAGCAAGTAAAATTTCAAATAAATGGTTTTAGCATTTAACTGGTAATATTACATCTGAACTGTCTACTATCACACAGTAACCAGGGTATGACAGTTTTTCTAACAGTGGAGGGGTTATGATCTCTCCAGAGCGGCAACATTCATCTAAACATACTGCAGACCCCTCCTCAGGGGAAAGTTACTCAGATGAAGAAGCTTTTGTTTACTTACTAGTTACAATAGTATAGTAGAGGATTTTTGTGAGAGGTAAAAACATGCCACGGATTTACTAATTCATATATAAGGGTGTCCAGCATTCTGTTTCTATGATCTGTGCCTGCTGGATAGTCTGTGAGTGGTTGGCACAACAGGGCAGCTGCCAAGATGTTTTTTATAAGAAGTACCCATTAGAGGTCTGCTATTTGCAATTCAGCAGTTGTGCCTTGCTACTGTTGTCAATCTGTGGTACAATGATGTGGCTGAAGGACAGCAATCAAGAAAAAGACAGCAGGCAGTGCTGCAGCATGTCCCCCTAGGGCTGTTTGCAGAAGGCGAAGGGCCTCTGCAAACACTATGCGAATCGCACCTTACAAAATTTCACATTACCACACCCCCACTTGGGCAGGTGACAGAGATGCAAGAGGAACAAACATTTATTACAAAGTTCAACCAGAGTCTTGCACCAAAGCTGTTCTGGCAGGATTTAAACTAAAACTGCTTCCTCACCACTTCTACACCTACTCATCACAACTCCCTTTCTTCCTCTGCTTCCAGCGCAGTCCGTTCCTATCACATCATGATCCTGGTATGTCTCCAGCTTCTGTCACTAGCAGGTACATCAGGAATAGGACATTTTATGGCAAGACTCCCAGAGCGCTGGTTGCCACTGCTACAATGGGGAATATGTGAAAAACAAGATGTGTGGAAGGGTAGTGTGTGGAGGGCTACCTGCAAAAAACGTTCCATCCGGCAGGACGAGTGCTCTGGGCCTGCACCATCATAGCCATGGGGAAGAAGAATTACTATCCCACTCTGCAGAAGCCATTTTGCCTCACCTAAAAACATACAATAAGGAGGAAAGAAAGTAATTTCCACAGAACATAGAGTCCCTAGACACATATTACTTTGCACAAATTACTAAGTGTAAAAGAACAGCTCATTTCCACACCATTAAATACAACTCTGAAACATGCTGCTGGCATTTAGCCATGAGACTCACAACAGTGAAACATTACATGTAAGAGAATCTGAAGTTTCTGCAATCACCACATAACTTTGTGCTTCCACAAGACATAACCCTCCACAAGAAGCATGTGAAGCAGTGAAGCTTCTAAAACTTACCCTAAAAACATCACCACGGTATGTAAGAATCCTCTTAATGGAACTGTCTTCTTTATTAACATGGGACTTTGAAGCTAACTCTTCAGTAAGAAAACCCCTAACCATAATTCATTACATATTTGCTGCCCTGATCATTCAGCCCTCTGCAAGTGTGGCTCTGTCCCAAATAACAAGTGATAGGATGAGAGGAAATGGCCTCAAGTTGTGTCATGACAGGATTAGACTGGGTATTAGGAAAAAATTCTTTACCAAAAGAGTGGTGAAGCATCGGAAGAGGCTGCCCAGGGAAGTGGTGGAGTTTTAATCCCTGGAAATGTTCAAAAACTGTGTAGACACAGCACTTAGGGACGTGATTGAGAGCATGGTGGGCTGACAGTTGGACTTGATGATCTTATAAGTCTTTTCCAACCTCAATGATTTATGACCCAGGAAGCATCCTGTGACCCAATCCAGCTAACACAGCAGTAATAGGCACAGGCTAGGTCCCCCAAGCTCTGTCAAACCTCCTACTCTATTTAAGGGATTACAGTTAAACTCTGAAAGTAATTCACTACAGCTTCAAGCACATGAGGATGGGTGGTATGACAGGGCCTCTGGATTTCCATTGATTATAAAAGCTGGAGTGCAGAAGCCTAACTAAGTCTAGATGCCAAAACCCTGGACACTTGCATACAAGGAATGGCACTGTAGAAATCCAACTTACGATCTTCTCAGTATGGTCCAGCTCAGAAAGGTCTTTCTGTGACATCTGAGCACTCAGAAAACATGCCAGAGTCAAACTGAGAAGTTGTTTGCAAGGTGTTGTGATGTTTGCTGTAAACAATAACTATATTCCTTCTCTATTGCTTCAGGAATTTTTGAGATGCCTCATGAAAGCAAGGTACAGCCTAAAAAGCTATCAACTCTATATACACACAGTGAAATCAAGGGGGGAAGTTCTAGAATGTCCATTAATACTATCAACTCTCCTTTTGGAAGCACTGTCTCCCACCAAGGACAGGATGTCTCAGATGGACTGTCTTCAGAGAAAAGCTGCACAGAAGTCAGGACCATAGAGGCAAGCTCACAAGCCAACTGAGAAAACAGAATTCTTTCTTCTCCCTTTACTGTAAAGATGAAGGATTTTCTAAAAACGTACTTACTACAAGTGATTTGTTTTTAAATGTATTAGCTCCTTGTACACTCACCTCCAGAGATGAAAGTGTCAAATATTATCTGGGCTCCATTAAAGAAGTCTCCAAATTGAGCTTCCCAAATTGGCAGTAAATTAGGGTTCTCAATACTCATTCCATATTCAAACCCAAGCACAGCTTCTTCAGACAAGGGACTGTTACTCACCTAACAAAAGGAAATTGGAAGAAGGAAGAAGACGAGCCAAAGTTAAGAACCCTTGGAACCAGGCACATCACTGAGGACATGCACTCTTAAAGGCAACTGACAGTCACTTCAAGCAAAACACCTTGTTAAATTTGTAAGGAGGGTAGCTACAGAGAACAGGGGTGCCCTGCCACTTCTGTGTCTCTGTACCTGGGGTCTGCCAGAAGAAAAAGGCTACCTACGTATGTCTCAGCAGCTTTAAACCATGCATTCTGCTTCAGCACAATTTGAAGAAGACAGTCTTGTGGACCACAGAACCTACCTCTAGGAAACCTTTCTGGTCTGGGGACATATGATTCAGAGGAATGTAGGTATCATCTGTCTCCTGGCAAACCAACATCGCGTGTCGTTGGCTGAACGTTCCTCTGCCAACATCTTGTCCACTTAGTCTGATATTAAAGCCTTGCCAAGAAATAAACAAAACACAGGATTAGCAAGTCACGTAACAAGAAAGCATGCAGGACAACTCCTCACTTCTAAATCATTTCATCACTTGTAAAGTCTCTTCTTGGATTTCTCCTCATTAGCAACATCAAATCCAAGATGCAGTTCCTAAACAGCAGCTGCTCCAACTCAGAAGCATAGAGATGATTGTACAATTTACTGGAGCAAACTGCAAAATGCATACATTCTCTACCATATGTAAATGGAGATATGAAATTGGCCAGACAGGAGGGAAAATAGTGGCATGAAATGCACTCTAATAGTATTTTGTAGGCCCTACTGATGTCAGCTGCATTGCTCATGTGCTTAACTCTATAGACAAACATTGTTGGAGAGTGGGAGGGAGCAACAACTCTTTGAAGACATTTAGTACTCAATCTACAAATATTTGTGATACACAGGATTCATATTCACCTTCTTTTAGGATCTTACAATTGCAGATTGTCAAATGTACACATCATATCAGCCTCTGGACTTACAAACACCCAAGTCTAATGCTGTACTTCATTGACATCAAAGCAAAAATACGTTCTTGCCTCCTGTCTAGTCGCCTCTTACCTTGGCTCAGCAGGGAACCAAATGCTAAAGCTTCCGCTGTTGCCCAGTCCAGCTTTTTTCCTTCCTCCATTTTTTGAACTCTTGACTAAACAAGTAAAAAACAAAGAAGTTACTACGCTGCCTTTTCCCACTTAATATTTCTTTTTGTGGCACAGATGAACATTAGAAGCTAGGAAACCAAAACCACTGTAGAGAGCAATGCTATATTCCTGCAGACAAATCAGTTTGGTTTGGAATGATCCACATGTTCACTTACCAGTCAGCAAACTGCAGAGTAACAAATTAGGTCTTAGACTAAAAAATATTAAAAATCTTATGACAGACTTTTGATCTGCCTGGCTAGCAGCAATGAAAAGATACCAGGTTTTAGTATTTCAGGCTCCAGAATTCCCCCTTGTTCTGGCCTGTAGAACTGCAGACAAATGATTGTACCCAGCTGTGGTATTCTTGGCTTGGGCTGAGAAGGCAAGAACATCCGTCTTCTAAAGTATTCAACTCCTGACCTCTCTATGGATGTGAACAAGGCATTCACAAACCCAAACCAATCCAAATTTATAAGCACGAAAAGTTATGAGGCATCAAACACAGTGACCTTCAAACTTGGCCATATGCATATACATATGTTTATATATAAAACATAAACACTCATTACTGGCTATAGAAACTGTGTACACTATTACCAAACTCCTGATGCATTCTCTCACAAAATACTCAGAGTACATAAATAAATAACAGCTTCTATTATTTGTAAGAATAACAAAATGTATTTTCTCTGAACTTTTTTCTTTATTGCAGTAGAACATTGTTGAAATAACAAAATTAAGTATATAGTTAGATTTGGGGGAAAAACCAAATTATGGAGGTTATTATGGAAATAATAATATTTTTAAATTAATTTTTTAAAAATATTATTTCCATAATAATAATTATTTCCTCTTCTAATCTGGAGGACAAATGCCATAATCCCAGCTTCAGTAAAGAGAACACCCTATTTTTCCTGGAGAATATTATGCTATTATCTAACTGGCAGCGTTGCTGTGCTAGGATTTTTCCTGTAACAGGCTACATCTTAGAGCAATTACGATCTACTGACCTGTGCGTAGGTCTTCAGAAGATGGCTGTGCACCTGCAGTTCTTCAGGCACTTCTACAGACTTGACTCCAATAAACTGCAGCAGTGGTACAGGCATACCAGTGTCCCAAGTGGTGATTTTAGCAGAAGGCTCAACGAAGCCTTTCCAGTGAGCCTGCAGGTTGGTAGGTGGTGGACTATATAAAGTCATGTTGGCAAGATGATCATTCAGTTTAGCATAATATGTTGTCTTTATCTCAGATACTTCAGCCTCAGTCATGAGCCCAGCAGCTATCAGGTGTTCTGCATACGTGTCCGGGATACTTTTACGGGATCTGTCAGGGAGGGAATCAAACCCTACAGACATTAATCTTGAAAACAGCGCAGATCAAGGCATTTTCACGTAACTACTGTCAAGTACCATGGGAAACTAAAATAAATGATGTCCTGGTGCATTATACTCATTTGCATCAAGTTTGTTTTCCAGTAACAATTCCCCTAGATATGTGCTTTACAGTCTTTTATTTTTTTTAAAAGTACACATAGTTGGCAGTTTCAGGTAAAAACACCCTCCCAGTTAGACTGGCTCTGGCCTTCATGCATATTTTCTTCAGATAAACTGATAGTAGGATTTCAGTACCAGCTGAGAATCAAGCCATCCATGCTATTAATACTTCACCTAAAATACCAGAATTCACTAGCCAGTAATTTTTTATGCGTATTGTTCTTTGGAATAAGGACGGAATCTGAATACATTTAGGTGACCCCCCACTGGAATCATCAGGACCAGGCAAAGATGAGGCAGACATCATACAGCCTTCCTGTCCACTCTCCTGCACCATCTACCCTCCCCTCTAGCACTCAGAAGACAGCTTTGCCTTCTGATTATTACCCATCATGAATGTGAAATCCAAGGGCTCTCCAAGAGACATCAAGCTGCACATTCAGAAACCAACACTAGTGGCCATCTTCATTACCTTGACAGGTTCACACTTCAGTCAAGGGCTGCTCCTGATGTAGCTACACTGACATAAAGACTTGTTGGTATGGCAAAGTATCTTCGTTACACAGAGATCACAGTAGCCAGTAATACTGAGCTGCTGTAGACATGAGTACATTTTGGGTTCCTCCATCAGCTGGCATTACCTGATGATTTTGTACATGCTGGGGTTGGTGAAGAATGGTTCATCAAGTTCATTGTGGCCCCACTGTCTGTAGCACAGCAAATCGACTATTACGTCCCTGCGGAACTGGCGTTGGTACTTGACAGCCAGGCGAGTGGCACGGACAACTTCTTCAGGATCGTCCCCATTCACATGGATAACTGCACACCCAACAATTTTACCTGCCCCAGGGAATCAAAACATAACAACAATAATTCCACTCAACGCCCTCCAAAGAAAGCGGACACACACTCTATTGAAAACTAAACACACATCACAAGTTGTCTATAACAAAAACAAATCTACAAAAGATGTTCTTTGTGATGAAAGCTAGAGTAAGGAGGATTCTTCCTCGACAGAAAACGCAATCAGACCAACCTGTCGTATTTGTCACAGCCTGAGCACAATTCCTTTACTAGGACTAAATTCCAAAATTATTTTCTATGCACAGTTCCAGCATCTCGTCTATCTGGATGGAAGTCTGTGGGCAATGGCTGAGAACTATTCGATGGCTTCTCTGTCAAAAAAACCCCCAGGTTTTGTGTCCTTCTTATCCTAAGCTATCACTCCTATGAATTCATATAGGCCAGAAACGCATATTCATATTGGAGTTAAAAATCCATTCAAACACAAAAGGCAATCTGCCTTCTAATTCAATACATACCAATGTCACTACAGTACAAAGATGACCTTCCTCGCTCTGGAGGAGTGGTATATCCCAGCTGGTTATTAACAATCAAATGGATGCTCCCACCAACTCTGAAATGTGGTAGATTAGAGAGGGTCAGTGTTTCAGGAACAATCCCTTGCCCAGAGAAAGCAGCATCGCCATGAACCTACATTAAGGAAGAAGATGGAAAAATCCCATTAGAAAACACCGAAGGAACAGCAAAATCTAAACCAGAATTTATTAAGCAAGACGTTTTAAACTGAGTAGGTAAAACAAGTGCAGCTTCAGCTGGATCTACTTCTAAACCCTTTTAAGACTACTGCTTTGATGAATTGAGACTTTACAGTCTTACCCCTAACACAACATCACAGTAGCCAGCATCTGTACATGACTGCCTGATGTAATCCCTACTTTGAATGGTTCTAGAATCTCTTCAAATTGACTCACCAGGGAACTCCAAGTACCACAGCTATAGCAAAGCTGCAGAGGTCAGCAACAAGTCACTGACCAAAAGGAAGTCAGTCACCAGAGCACTTGCTATACTCTTCGCTGCAAGTTAAATGTTGGTGAACTGGGATTTATGCCTATTGCACCTTTGCAAAGAGAGACAAGAACAGACATGATAGAAAAAAAAGTGGAAAAGGAATTGAACAGAAGCATATAGAAGTAAATTAAAACTTTCAGAAAGAAATGAAACCTAAGTCTTTAGTTATATTTCATAGCTGCAAATAAATCACAGAATCATAGAATGGTTTGGGTTGGAAAGGACCTTAAAGATTATCTAATTCCAATCCCACTGTGATGGGCAGGGAGACCTCCCACAGACCAGGCTGGCCAAGGCCCCATCCAACCTGGCCTTAAACACTTCCAGGGATGGGGCATCCACAGTTTCCCTGGATAACCTGTGCCAGTGCCTCACCACTCTCATGGTAAAGAATTTCCTCTTTACATGTAGTCTAAATCTTCCCCTCTCCAATTTATAGCCATTTCCCCTAGTCCAATTGCTACAAGCCTTTGTAAACAGCCCCTTCCAGCTTTCTTGCATGCCCTCTTCAGTTACTAGAAGTTCGTTATAAGATCTCCTTAGAGCCTTCTCTTCTCCAGCCTGAACAACCCCAACTCTCTCAGCCTGACTTCATAACAGAGGTGCTCCAGCCCTTTGATCACCTTTGTAGCCCTCCTCTGGACCCATTCCAACAGCTCCATATCCTTCTTATGTTGAGGATTCCAGAACTAGACACAATACGTCAAATGAAGTTTCAAATGTTGCAAATAAAGTTTGGAAGGGGAGGAGAGACAACTGTGGCATTCAACCCATGTTTCCAACGAAGCAGAAATACTCATTGTAATATCATCCAGCATTTCAACATTTTAAAACTAGAGAGAGCTCTCCTTTGATTAATCTGATCACAACCTTTTCAGAACACAGATTCAATCCTTTGCAGGTTAAAGTCACTACAAAGATCGATGTAGTTCCTAATTAAAACCAAAAAACAGTTTTACTCTCTGGTTATGGGATAATGGTTTCAAGCCTTCAGGGACTTTTGGAGGCACAAGTACACCTGGAAAAGAGTGGAGGTGTAGTCAGCCAGCGAAATGACAGCACTGGGTTTTGATACAGTTCCAGTGCAGAGACTTTTTTAAAAGGCATCAGAGAAAACCAAAGTCACCTACTAAAAGAGAGCTAACACAGCATCCCCATTCTTCTGGAGAAGAGAAGGCTGAGAGGAGACCTTATTGTTCTCTACAACTACCTGAAAGGAGTTGTAGAGAGGAGGGAGCTGGGCTCTTCTCCCAAGTGACAGGGGACAGGACAAGGAGGAATGGCCTCAAGCTCTGCCAGGGGAGACTTAGGCTAGACATTAGGAGGAAGTTTTTCACAGAAAGGGTCATTGGGCATTGGAACAGGCTGCCCAGGGAGGCGGTTGATTCACCTTTGCTGGAAGTGTTTAAGGCACGGGTAGACGAGGTCCTGAGGGACATGATTTAGTGACTGATAGGAATGGTTGGATTCGATGATCCAGTGGGTCTCTTCCAACCTGGTGATTCTATGATTCTACCCCTTACCATGCTACACTTGTTCCTGAAGTGTCAGGCCTTCACTTTTCCCTTCCAGTCTCTTCTACTGCCTACAAAGATTATGTATCTTGGTGTCACCATTTGAATGAAGACCCTAGAACATCTAAAAGAACTTTATGGACTTCAGTACGTCCCAAAGCATTAAAGCCTACAGACAGTGTGATTATCCAACTACACAAGGCTCTTCATATGCATCTCAGCCCCAAATGATTCAATTCCTGTGGGGCAAGTAGGATTTTACTCATTCCAGCAGAAAGCTGGAAACTATTTTTGCTAGCACATTTTTTTTCTGGGCAGCATTAGCAAAGAACATAAAAGGAAGATCACTATCAAGTTCAATTCATCAGTGACCATTATAGTGGAAGACCAAATGTGAAATTTAATTCAGGGAGATCTTATTCTCAGATTTCAGTTCGACTCATAAACACCAGTCCTCATGTCTTCAGCAGAGGTGAACAATTAAAACATTGCAG
Source organism: Coccyzus lansbergi (assembly GCA_033558105.1). Classification (NCBI taxonomy): domain Eukaryota; kingdom Metazoa; phylum Chordata; class Aves; order Cuculiformes; family Coccyzidae; genus Coccyzus; species Coccyzus lansbergi. The sequence continues at coordinate 1,997,227 of JAUMJK010000393.1, read as the reverse complement.
AAGTGTCCATGACAGATACCCAATGAAGAGTTTTATAGTCTCCGTATATTCCACACTGAAGTTCCAGAAAGGAAGATCTTCAGACCTCAGAGAACTAGGCTTACCACTGACACTGCCACTGCAGCTCTTCTTTACTCTTTTCCCTCTCAGGCTCTGGCACTCAAGTTGATGGAAGACTAGGAAAAATGCCAGAGCAAAGCTTAACTCAGTGTTTCTACACTTACATTTCTGGAGAGGAAGCACTATGAAAGCAGAAAGCCCAAAGAGAAACATCAGATCAAGATTCTGAAAGAGGAGGTGGCTACTTTCATCTTTTCCTTCTCAATTAGCTGAATAAGAGCAGTTAACAGTCACAGTTGTAAAAAACACCTTTATCTTTTTTTAGTCTAACTCTCAGACCTCTTAAAGGCACAATAATGAATATTGATGGTCATGTTAAATGAAACATTTTCATTCTGCGGCGAATACTTTTAGTCAGTTTACTAACACAGAGGTGGCTAGCTCAGAGTTAAATGTTGTTCTTCTCTACTATGCAACCTTCCCTACCACTTACCCTTTAACTAAACCAAAGTTATTTTTGTCAACGATAGGCAGGGTCCATTCATCCTGAAGAATCTTTGTTTAAAGAGTTATAGTAGTTCCATAACCACACAGCAAAGATCTAACATTACAAGACAGAGAGACTATAAGAATCAATACCTTATCAAACTAACTGACATAACTGCACTGAAAGTGCAGGAGAAGACACATTGGGTAATAAACTTCCTGCACTTGCATGTCTCAAAGACTTTTTTAAAATAAAAATATAAGAACAGAAAACCTCAACTTGTTTCCATTTTTTCTCAGTATTTCATCCTCTCCCTTCTGCTTTTTTGCACTATCCACACCCCTTCAGGAGGAAACAAAACATTTAACTGAAACATGCCATCACATCTACCCCTAACTTCCTTCATGTTTATTATACTCCCCAGTAGAGCAGTTCTGCCCCAATTCACTTTTTCTCTTGACTTTACAATTGTAAATGTGGTCTCGCCTGTATTTCCAAGTTAAATACAATGCAAGAACAGACAATTTACCAAGGAACTATTTAGCACTGCCTCCACAGCTATGAAAGACAGTTCAAAGAGTAAAAACCAATTCCAGCAGACTTCCTTCAACAGTACCATGATAAAGTGACAAAATTCTAAATCCTCCTGTATATTTCACAACCTAGTTCATAGCTCTTCTTCAAATCCACTTAATCTAAAAAATGTCTAAATGCTAAAGCTGCCTTTGAGGAAAGGCACAAGTAGCTCTCAAAGCAGAGTATTATTAAAATAAATGAAAGTATCATAATCAGTTCCTCAGAAATCTTAGAAGTGGAATTGTTTAAATGCCAGTGTCATCTCATATGTCACCTGGAAATCTTCCTTGCCCTCCTCTTTCTCCATAAAGAGGATCCTAATTCTTCACCAGTTTTGTCTGATATTTCTATATCCACCACTTCTGTTCACATGTTAGTCCAGGAAGTCTTACAAAGATCAATTATAAATCATGAGTGAAAATACCTGCAAGCAAATAACTTTGTCTCCAGGCTGTGCAGAGCTCTCTGGGGAGTAATCTCCATCAAGCAGAGTCTGTTGTCTTCCTCGTGTCTTGCCCACAGCCACTGGATTGATTGCTTCTAAGTGCGAGGGGTTAGGTAGCAAGGTGACATGCACGGGCCTATGTGAACCCAAGTCAAGATCTACAGAAGATGTCAGGTGGGAGAGAACATCCCCAATGGCTGCTGAATTCTCTGGAAACTCGCTCAAACCTCGCATCTTGCGGAACATGAGCTGCATAGAAACAAACTTGGTTAAATACCCTTTAAAATTCAATAACACATTAAAAGAAAACTTTTACAAAACTATGCAATCCTACCCTTCAAATTTCAAGGATGCTTCAGGTAACAGATAATGAGAACTTCATTAGTTCTCTTTAACAGTCTTCTGCCAAGATCTGGCTAAAGTGCTGACAGAAGGGAAATATGCTCTCATACAGACAACTTCTTTTTTATTGCTTCAGCATTCACAACACAGACTTCTAGGCTTCTACTTCACTGCAAATACATCAGGAACAGAGCAACTGCCACTGATATTCTTAGTCTTTTACCTCAGGTGGAAGCTGAAGTAAACCCGTGAGAAGATTAAGTCTTCCGCGATGAGGCATTCCAAGAATAACATCTGTCACACCGCTGTACGCACACATCTTGAACAACTCATGGAAGAAACCCATCATACTCTCTGCTCCTTCACCACCATACCGCTTCACTGTGGCAAATTTTGTAGCCAAGAAATGATCAAACTCCTATTAAAGACAGGAGGAAATTCAGCATTAGGGTATTTTAAGCAGCAGCCTTCTGTTTATTATCTAAATGACAGAATCAAAGAATAGCTAGGGTTTAAAAGGACCTTAGAGATCACTTAGTTCCAAACCCCATGCCATGGGCAGAGACGTCCCACTAGATCAGGTTACCCAGGGCCCCATCCAACCTGGCTTTGAACACCTCCAAGGATGGAACATCCACAACTTCCCTGGGCAACCTTTTCCAGTGTCTCACCACTCTCATGGTGAAGACATTTTTCCTAATGTCTATTCTAAATTTGCCCCTCTCCAGTTTATACCCGTTCCCCCTCATCCTGTCACCACAAGCATTTATGAATAGTCCCTCTACAGCTTTCTCATCTTCTTCTTTCAGCTTAAAACTGTTCCCCCTTGTCCTGTCACTGCACTCTCTGAGAAAGGCCGCCCTCCTCACCTTTCCTACAGGCTCCCTTTAAGTAATGTAAGTTGTTTTAAGATCTCCCCAGAGCCTTCTCTTCTGCAGGCTGAACAATCCCAGCTCTCTCGGACTGTCTTCTTATGGGAGGTGCTCCAGCCCTCTTATCATTTTTGTGGCCTCCCTCTGGACTCACTCTAACAGACCCATATATTCTTAGCACATAGATGGAAGAATGCTTGAAGAAAGGGAAAATAAATGAATCTATATTTACTCCATTCTCCTCTCACTCCTCCCACTTCACTCTATTCACCTACTCACAAGTGACAAAGTTTTCGAAGCACTGGAAGCATCTGTAGTGTTTTGCAACTGAAGTCTGAAAATAAATGGAGTCTGTAACTGAGAAGGGAAGATTGAGCCACAGCCAAAGAGTCAAGCCAACTGCTGAATACTTTCTAGTGAAGCAACATTTAGTTCCAAGGAATATTGTATCCAAACCTAATCACACACAGAAGCAGATTTTTTCCCCAACAAATTCTACACTCTGTACTGTTCTAGTCATACTCAAGCCAGTGGGGGATTTATCAGGATCTTGATTTCACCCTCCAGTGTCACTGTCAAATTCCTTAAACTGGCAAAGAGGCAAGAAAAGTATGAACTGAGCCATATACTTCTGTTTAGTCATTGGCAACTTTTACATTTAACACTCCTTCCACTCGGAAAAGTGGAAATAGGGACAACTCCACAGATCCTGCTCTTCTATCTTCCCAACCTTCCATATAACATAGGGAGAAAAGGTAGGGGGAAAGAACATTTTTCACAGTACAGAAGTATTGGAGTAAGTTTTCTATATATATTTTGCAAGTACATAAATCTTTCGGTTCCTTACAGAATGCATTGAACAAAGCTTCCTTTGCCAAGCAGGAAATTTACCTGTTCTAACACCTCATTTCAACTCTTCTGTTCTCCCAAAACCTTGAGACACAACATGTGTTAAAACTAATAAAACAGCATGAGGGTGAAGGGAAAACAATCAACAGCTATACCAGAGCACAAAACTTCACCTTGCTCTGCCCAGCCCTGCATTCCCAAAAGTAAGATTTAATATAAGCTGTCAGATCATTAGCCTGAGGGAATCTACCTTTTGAAGACTGATCACCCATTGATTTGTGGGATCAAGACTTGTGTTTCCAGATGTTAAAGATAATATGTGACAAGAAAATATATTACGCACAATGGATGTTCTAATTAGTTCTAAAAGTCTTTTGAGGTTGGAACCTGCTGGAAATATTTTTCTAGAAAAAAATTCCAAAGTTATCAATGCAAACCAAAAGGCATCACTATTTATTTTAATAATGGCTGCTAAATAAACTCAGCAGCAATCTCTAATGGCATTCTGCATTTGTGTATTGCACTTTTTCAGGTAAAAACTTGTACTTCTTCCTTTTGCGTGCTGCCAAAGCCTTTCAGGATGGCAACTGTTCATCTTCTGCATGAATAAAGTCTGGAGCAGTGAAGCGTTCATGATGGACTCCACAACTCTGCTACAATCCAGTAGAAGTGAACTAAGTACCTGAGACTCCAACATCAGTTTGCACAAGTGCTTTTTCTCTTCAGGTGTAAGTGCTTCTTGTTTTAGCTCTTCAAACCTTTTAGCAAACCACTGCCTCTCCTCCAAAGTTGGAAGCTGGCTTGTTTCTATGGAAATATGCCCACAGTATATATGGTCAAGGTAAGCCAACACATCCTCTAGAGAAGCCTCTTCTTTTCCCATGTTGAGAAGCCCTGGTGGAAAATTAATGTTATTAATCACTTTGGGGGATGCAGGGAAGGCACTAAGACCTAAACTGTTGTCTAGCAAACATATGAACATTTTGAGCATATGAATTAATATCTTGTCTTCCTTTCCTCCATTAAAAACAAAAGAAATTATTTTATGAGCGCATTTCAGTGTTATTGAGGGTCTCATTCTTATTTGTAAGGTGCTCGAAATGCCTTTCTGAAATAGCTTTCCCTGAATAAAATGAGGTCACTGCTTTTGTGATTCACTATATAGCACCTGGTATCTTGTGGCTCAGAGCACCAATCCCAGCTGCATCACAAGTAAACAAGCACTTGTTCTGCAGATGGAGAAAATAAAGCATGCAGAGAGACCCTCCTTTGTTGAGGGCCACAGTAAGAGCCTAATGGACCCAAGAAAAGACAAGTCTTGACTTCCGCCCCAGTGCTCTGGCAGCTTTACTGCCTTGTTAAGCATTATGCTAAATCATGGATTGTTACAGCAACACAAGAAATTAATATATAACCTCAGTAGCTGTAAGAAGAAGTAAAATGTTTCACAGTTTCGAAGGATGCTAGAAGGCAGTCACTCAAACACAACAATTTCTGCATCAAACATTTAAGTGGGCTGAAGTTAACAATTCTCCATCCAACAGTTCATTACTGATTGAACCACCACTCAATATTTGGCTCTTCTGCAGTGGATACAGTCTCTTAATAAATCACTTGTGAAGACAATTTGCTGCGATACGGCCACAGGCTTACCTGTAGTAATGAGAGGCCCTTGAAGAACTTCTGCCAGCTCTTGGATTTCAGGTACCATGTTCATAACAGCTTGGCCAGCAAACAGGGGGTTTATCTTGGCTGCTTTGTGGCCATGTTCAGCATAGGCAGTTATTAATCGAGCAAGGGCATGGTCAACTACAAAGAAAAAGAAATCAGAACAGAATCACACACGTGCTCACATATAACCCATTCACAGCACCAACACAGTATTCATCAAGGTTCTAGCTGGAAAGATAATTTTCTAAACAGATGTTTTCCCCATCACCCCACAATGGCTCACGTCCATCTAACTGCTAAATCTGCTCACCCAACAAATTTTCAAGCACATACGCTCTAGATTTCCCCCACGGGTCCTCTTATAGTTAGATTCTTGTAAACACATGTAGAGCTACTTCGTTTTGCTTTGAATCTCTTTACAACAGGTACAGCCAGCTTGCAAATGGCACACTGCCAGCATGCAAAGTCTTATTTCCTCAGTCAACTGAAACCATACTACTTGCTTTCCCTGTTCCTTGCTGGAATGACAGGAAGATAAGGGCTTAATAATTCTGGTCCTACAACTTGAAAAAAAGAGTCTGCACCTGCTGAAGGCACTAGCCAACAGCACATGCACATGCTGAGCCAGACATACTAAACAAATCAAACATAGAATCATAGAATCATAGAACAACCAGGTTGGAAGGGACCCATCAGATCTTCTAGTCCAACCATTCCTATCAAACACTAAACCAAGTCCCTCAAGACCTCATCCACCCGTGCCTTAAACACCTCCAGGGAAGGGGAATCAACCACCTCCCTGGGCAGCCTAGTCCAATGCCCAATGACCCTTTCTGTGAAAAACTTCCTCCTAATCTCTAGCCTAAATCTTCCCTGGCGGAGCTTGAGGTCATTCCCTCTTGTCCTGTCCCCTGGCACTTAGGAGAAGAGGCCAGCTCCCTCCTCTCCACAACCTCCCTTCAGGTAGTTGTAGAGAGTAATGAGGTCTCCCCTCAGCCTCCTCTTCTCCAGGCTAAACAACCCCAGCTCTCTCAGCCGCTCCTCATAGGTTCTGTTTTCCAGCCCCTTCACCAGCCTCGTTGCTCTTCTCTGGACTTGCTCCAGAGCCTCAACATCCTTCTTGTGGTGAGGGGCCCAGAACTGAACACAGTATTCAAGGAGCGGCGTCACCAGTGCTGAGTACAGAGGGAGAATGAACATGTTATTTAGCTATAAATATTTAGTTATTTAACATGAACATGTTATTTAGCTGATATCAGCCACACACTGTTGCAGGCGTTCTACTTCAAGATAAAAAAAATTATCAACATAAGCAAAACTTGACCAGCTGGAAGGTCATGCACACAAAGTTACTGTCATTGAATATATGCCACAGACAAGGTCGATAGGCTGTAACTCAACAAAACCCACTACAAACGGAACCTGCTACAAACTAACAATATGAACTAGTTTATAATGCATTTTTAATAGGGGAGGGGACAGTTCACCCTGACAAAGGCACAGCCCTGGCAGTATTCAGACCTGAAGTCTTTTGTTTTCAAAACACAGGCATTTCCGAGACTGTTTCACAAAGTTATTTCTCTGCTATTCCTATTTCTGCTGCTGGCACTCCCCTCCATAGAATCATAGAACAACCAGGTTGGAAGAGACCCATCGGATCTTCTAGTCCAACCATTCCTATCTAACACTAAACCATGCCCCTTAAGACCCCATCCACCCGTGCCTTAAACACCTCCAGCTGTCACGTACACACACTCGGCCCATTCTAATAGGTTCTACAGGAGAACAGAACTGAGAAGACCTTTAAGATCATCGAGTCCAACCAGCGATCCAGCCCTGCTAAGTCCAACTCCCCAGGTACGACATCTGGCCGTTCAAACCCCTCCAGGGATGGCGACTCAACCACAGCCTCTTCCAGCGCTCGACAACCCCTTCAGTAAAGAAATTCCTCCTAATAGCCAACCCAAACCTCCCCTGGAGGCCTTTCCCTTCGTCCTGTGCTGCCTGCCAGGGAGAAATCAACCCCCACCTCGCTACAACCTCCTCTGAGGCAGCTCTGGAGAGCGACGAGGTCTCCCCGAGGCCTCATTGCTTCCCTTTTCCCCGCTCGGGATCCCTCGGGAGGGCGATCTCCGACCTGCTCTGCCCCCGGCCGGGGCGCCGCCCGGCTCCGCCGCTCTCCCGCTGTCCGCCTGGCGGGGCTTGTAGCCGTAGACGCCGCGATGGGTTCGGTACCAGCGCCGCCAGCCGCCCCGCAACAGCGCCCGGGGCAGCGCCCCCGCCGCCGCAGCCATGGCCGCACGGGACACAGCCCCAGCCGGGGCAGCAGAGGGGAGGAGAGGGGAGAGGAGGGGCCGCCACCCACCGCCCCGCCCCGTCCCGTCCCACCTCGTCCCGTCGTCTCCCGACATGTCCCACTGTGTCCCATCCCAGCACCTCCTGCCCTGTCCCACTGCGTCCCACCCCGTCCAGTTGTATCCCATCCCATTCCATCATGCTCTGTCCCGTCCCACAGCCTTCCACCCTGTCCTGCCATGCCCCACCATACCCCGTCCCATCGCCTTCTATGACAAAGTGACTCGGCTGCTGGATGAGGGAAAGGCTGTGGATGTGGTCTTCCTGGACTTCAGTAAAGCCTCTGACACAGTTTCTCACAGCATTCTGCTACGGAAACTGTCAGCCTCTGGCCTGGACAGACGCACACTCTCCTGGGTAGAAAACTGGCTGGATGGCCGGGCCCAGAGAGTGGTGGGAAATGGTGTTAAATCCAGCTGGAGGCCAGTGACAAGTGGTGTTCCCCAGGGCTCAGTGCTAGGTCCAGCCCTGTTCAATGTCTTCATCACTGACTTGGATGAAGGCGTTGAGTGTACCCTTAGAAAGTTTGCAGATGACACTAAGCTGTGTCGAAGTGTCAATATGCTGGAGGGTAGGGAGGCTCTGCAAAGGGATCTGAACAGGCTGGATCACTGGGCTGAGTCCAATGGCATGAGGTTTAACACAGCCAAATGCCGGGTCCTGCACTTGGGGCACAACAACCCTATGCAGAGCTACAGACTGGGAGAAGCCTGGCTGGAAAACTGCCAGGAGGAGAGGGACCTGGGGGTGTTGGTCGACAGCCGACTGAACATGAGCCAGCAGTGTGCCCAGGTGACCAAGAAGGCCAATGGTATCCTGGCTTGTATCAGAAACAGTGTGACCAACAGGTCCTGGGAGGTTTTTCTCCCTCTGTACTCAGCACGGGTGGGACCACTCCTTGAATCCTGCGTGCAGTTCTGGGCCCCTCACCACAAGAAGGATGTTGAGGCTCTGGAACAAGTCCAGAGAAGAGTCACAAAGCTGGTGAAGGGGCTGGAGAACAGAACCTATGAGGAATGGCTGAGAGAGCTGGGGGTGTTTATCCTGGAGAAGAGGAGGCTGAGAGGAGACCTCATTACTCTCTACAACTACCTGAAGGGAGGTTGTGGAGAGGAGGGAGCTGGCCTCTTCTCCCAAGTGCCAGGGGACAGGACAAGAGGGAATGGCCTCAAGCTCCGCCAGGGGAAATTTAGGCTAGAGATTAGGAGGAAGTTTTTCACACAGAGGGCCATTGGGCATTGGAATAGGCTGCCCAGGGAGGGGGTGGATTCACCTTCCCTGGAGGTGTTTCAGGCATGGGTAGACGAGGTGCTGAGGAACATAGTTTAGTGTTTGATAGGAATGGTTGGACTCAATGATCTGGTGGGTCTCTTCCAACCTGGTGATTCTATGATTCTATGATCCCATCCTGTTGCGTCCCATCCCATCCCATCCTGCTGTGTCCTGTCCTGCTGCCTCCCACTCTGTCCTACCATGCCCCACTATGCCCCATCCCATCCTGCTGCATCCAATCCCACTCTGTCCCGTGCTGTCCCATCCCACTGTGTCCCATCTCATCCTGTTACATTGTGCTCTGTCGCACTGCATCCCACTCCACCCTGCTGAGTCCCATCCCAGCACATCCTCCCATTCTGTCCTGTCCCGTCCCATCCTACCTTGTCCCATGGCCTCTCACCACATCCTAGTGTCCCATCCCACCGCTTCCTGTCCTGTCTCACTGCATCTCATCATGTCCCATCATTAAAGATCATCTGGTTCCAAGTCTCCTGCTATGGGTAGGGACAACTATCCAGTTCTGGGCTTCTGAGTACAAAATTGACATGGGCATATTGGAGAGACCCCAGTGAAGGACCATGAAGATCATGAAGGGAGTGGAGCATCTCACTTATGAGGAAAGGCTGAGAGACTGTTAACCCTGGAGAAGAGAAGGGTCAAGGGGTTCTTATTAATGTGTACAAATACCCAATGGGAGACTGCAAAGAGGATGGAGCCAGGCTTTTTCAGTGGTAACAACTGACAAGACCAGAGACAATGGGCATAAACTGAAACACTATGGGCTCAATCTGAACATCAGGAAACATCTTTTTACTGTGAGGGTACCCAAATGCCCAAACAAGATAGCCAGGGAGGTTGTGGAGTCTCCATCCTTGGAGACATTTAAAAGCTGTCTGGACAACCAACTCTATGTAGCCCTTGTCAAAAAGGGAGAGGTGGACAAGATGACCCCCAGAGGTCCCTTCCAACCTCAGGCTTCCTGTGATTCTCCAAACTTCATGCAAATGCAGGCATGGGAGGCAGGAGCAGTAAGGGCAAACTATCTTTGCACAGGCTTAGTTTGTGCCCACAAATCTATGTTGCAGATTGCCCTTAAAACAGAGAAATCAAAGAGAATTCTTTCCTTCATATCAAACAGCGATTATATGCTTTTGGAACAGTTGGAACTGGATTTTGCAACTCAATCAGTTGGCCAGGGATTCAGCAACAGTCACAGTTCTTGGAGATGGGTCACTTGTATTCCATGAAGCCTGTGTGTTTGGTTCCATGCCAATTTATAACTGTTCACTTAGGAGAAAAATAAAAGCGAATAACCTTTAAAGCTGTAAAAATGGCAAAAAAGGTACAGCTGTAGTAGGATAGCAGGCTTGTGGCCAATAGAGTAAAGCACAGTAGAAATGTAGCTTTGAATATTGATTATTTCAATGTATATTAGAACAAAGGAACCTTGGAAATAATGCTGCAATACTACATGACTTTGTGGAGTTGACAGTAAAAAGGCAGGAAAGGTTGACGTAGTTAAACATTTCTATTCTGTGCTTGGGGAAAAAGACAAATGTTGCAGGCAGATCACATGATGATGAAATACTTCTCTGCAGTTCTTAAGCAAATATCAGACAAATAGTAGAGACCACCGTGGCTTTGCATTAAGGCAGATAGAAAACTAGTTGAATATTTCCCAGTTACTACTTATGGGAGGAATTAAACATTAAAAAGCATTACAACAATCTTCCAGAGTTAAAAAGGACTAAATTACCATGTAGTTCTTTAGTTCAGTTGCACAATGAGTTTCTCGGAGAAGCAATGGAATATTCTATATGGTTCACTTAGTGCTTTAATCAAGTCTAAGCATGGGTTTACGGAATATATATCTTGTCAAGTCAACTTGTTGCTTTTTTCGTGATTCAGAATTCACTTAATAAAGGTTTCAAGTACTTTGCGGACTTTTAGCATAATCATCTTGTGTAGAACATGATTACACGTGACAAAGCTGTGCTGTAACTCTATCTAGGTAAACAAAAGGTTTTGTTGACTTTAGTTTGTGTGTAAATGTGTTGGCAGAGGTGGTACCTGTCCCAGCAGAAACACCACTGCTACAGGCATGTGCTCTGGCTCTGCAAGGGGATTCTCCTGCCCTGAATCCTCTGGCATGGGCCCAGAGCAGACTCCTGCACAAGGCTGATTCAATAATACCTGATGTTCCAGCTAAGAAAACTTAATGCTTAAAAATCAAGGTCCATAGAATCAGAGAATCATCAGGCTGGAAAAGACCTCTGAGATCATCGAGTCCAACCATACCTATCTGCCATTAAACCATACCTTTAAGTACTTCATCTACTTATCTTTTAAATACCTCTAGGGATGGTGACTGAACCACCTTCCTAGACAGCTTATTTGAGTGCCTTACGACCCTTTCACTGAAAATTCTTTTCCTAATGTCCATTCTGAACCTTCCCTGGTGCAGCCTGAAGCTATTCCCCCTAGTCCTCTCACCTGCCACTTGGGAGAAGAGACCAGCACAACCTCCTTTCAAATAGTTGTATATACTAAACAGCACATGGCTGATCACCTAGCAGATCTGAACTTGCGATATTTTAAGTAAAAATCAGCAGGGAGCATTTCTAAAGGGGTTACAGTCCTTGCCACTTCAGTAGTTACATCAACCAGAATAAACTGCCCAGCAATTAAGTCCTGACAAAGCTTGTCCTATGGAGGTATGTGGTGAGGAGAGGTTTTCTTGGATCTGAGTGTCAGGATGGACCAGACGTAAATAAATCTGATGTATCGTAACAGGATGAGACACAAGCTTGCACACCTTGAAAAATTATATGCTCTAAAATGTAGCTCCTTTCCAGGAAACTGTGATTATAAATAATATAAAAATCATGGGAATAAAACAGATGGGTGTGAAAAAGTTATGCAGATATTGGCTCACTTGGCATAAAAGATAATGCTATGGGTTTGGCTACAGGGATATACTCAGTACACCTACAGATTCTACATTAGGCCAATGCTTGGCACAACTGTGATTCCTCTCTGAATACTGTGTGTTTGGTGCCAGTAATTGAGGAAACATACTGAAAATGTTGGGAAGCAGAGCTTCAAGAATTATAGCAGTTGAAAGACCTGCTTTATATCTGAGACTCAGGAAATGGGGGCTGCCCGGTTTTCTTTATGGTATGTTAGTAGGAAAACTTGATCAGTACATACACCAATGAAACATACTTGGTAAGGAAAAGCTTTCCAAGCTATCAGACAATGATAAAACAAGATTTACTTGCATGATCTTCACAAAAGGCAATTCCAACATGGTCACAGGTGGGTAGGAATGTGGTATAAATATGGAAGGAGCTTGTTTCCTTTCAAAACTGTAGCGACAGTACGTTTTTTAATCTTAGAAAGGGTAGCAATATGCTTCAAAAGAAAGTAAACCAACATTTCTTGATGTAATGCCACCAAAACTGATACTTAAGCCTAATATAATGCTGAGCCTGCCTTTTTGAACCAGACCAGATATTTGAATATTTCAGAAGCATCCACTGACAGCCTACAATGTTGGTGCCTTTGGAAAATAAAGCACCCACACCAACATGGATATGGACTCTACATTTACAGGGTCCTACAGGAAAGATGGGGAAGGGCTCTTTATCAAGGGACAGAATGAGGAGGAACGGTTTTAAGCTGAAAGGGGAGATTTAGATCAGGTGTTAAGAAGAATCTTTTTACTGCAAGGGTGGTGAGTCACTGACACAGGTTGCCCAAGGAAATCATGGATGTTCCATCCCCGGAGGTGTTCAAGATCAGGTTGGACCATGCCTTGAGCAACCTGATCTAGTGGAAGATGTCCCTGCTCATGGCAGGGGGATTGGAACTGGATGATCTTTAAGTTCCCTTCCAACCCAAACCATTCCATGATTCCCTTTAACACCCTCTTTTCCTCTGTTTAGCATAGGGATCTTCTCTATTCCAGTGAATCAGCCTGGTAACTCAAGATAACAAATGAAATTTTTATGTAGCAGGGCACTACAAAGTAGCAGACATGGTAGATCTGTGTGAATAACAAGCATGACTTTGTCCTTCCAAACATTTCCAGAGATTCTTAGATGCATCCAAAAAATGAGCAGCAAAGTTAATAAACAGGGAGGAGAATTGAAAAAAAAAAAACAACCAACCAACCCTGTCTAGTCCATACCATCTGGCAAAGGATACATAAAGCTCCACATCAGTAAACAGATGCTTGTATTTGGGCTGGCTCTTGCCTCTGAATAGGTGGCTTTAGTAGCTGAATCATCTCGTTATGCACATCCAGGCCTGTGACTGCAGTCACAGCCAAACACTGGTGTCTGCTGGCTGGAAGTCAGAGGGATGTCAGCACCTCCTGCATCCAAGAAAAAGCTTCTGTCAGAATCAAATTCCAAATGTAGAAGAAATCCCCACCCTGGTGCCAGGTTTTATTTTGTTGTTGTTGGTTTGGTTTTTTTTTTTTTTTTTGGTTTTTTTTTTTCTGGATTGTGCCAGCTTTTTCCAGCTTGGGATGACTTCACAGCTGCCTCACAGTCAACACCATGCCCAGATGTACAGATCCCAAGCATTTCAAATGAACTGTGAAGTTCTGAGCTTAACGAGCTTTACCTTTGTAAAATGCCTTCAGATATCTAGACAAGAATACTAATAGGACAGGAAGATAAAGTGGAGATGTGTGGTTTAGACTAAATGGACAGTATCTATTACATCACCATAACATATCATAACTTGGTATTATGCCTCTGTTATTCCAAGTACTTTATCACAGTGACAACTGAACAGCGCCATGTCGGGTGCCCACCAGTCGCTTCAGAAAGGCCACCCTTGAAATTGTTACCCAAGGGGATAAGGAGAATGCATTTTGCACCTCATTTACCTTGTTTATTTACTACAAACACCCTGATTCCAGAGACACAGACACTTGGTACCTTCTACAAACATCCTAATATCTGCCCACAGATACAGACACTTAATATCTTGAATGAACTTCCTAGCCTCTGCTCAGGAATGTAGACAATCTTAAGAGTGGAATCACAAATGGTTTGGGTTGGAAGGGGCCTTAAAGCCCATCCAGTTTCCAGAATCCTGCCATGGGCAGGGACATCTCCCACCAGACCCAGCTGCCCAAGGCCCCATCCACCCTGGCCTTGAACACCTTCAGGGATGGGGCAGCCACAGCTTCCCTCTGCAACCTCAACACCTTCATTGTAAAGAATTCCTTCCTAGTGTCTAATCTAAGTCTTTCCCCTTCCAATTTAAAACCATTCCCCCCTCATCATATCACTACATGCCCTTGTAAAAAGCCCCTCCCCAGCTTTCGTGTAGTCCACTTCATGTACCTGAAGGCTGCTATAAGTCTCCTCAGATCCTTCTCTTCTCGAGGTCGAACAACCACAACTCTTCAGCCTGTCCTCATAACAGAGTTGCTCCAGCCCTCTGGTTGTCTTTGTAGCCCTCCTCTGGATTTGTTCCAACAGCTCCACATCCTTCTTACATTGGGTATTCCAGAACTGGACAAAGGACTCCAGGTAGGGTCTCACGAGAGCAGAGTAGAGGGGAAGAACGAAAATGATGAACTCAGAAGTTAATTGACTCAAGGTTGAAAATGTGTGATCAAACAAGGAAAGAGGCATCAGATAGGGAGCATTCATGACTGTTTAAGTAGGGCATCCTTATTCTAAGCAACCATGAGAAACACTTATTCACTAGTAAAATACTGAAAAGGACAAAGTCTTCGAAGCAAAGGCAATAATATTTTTATTTTACAATTCAGCGCTAAACTGGGTGCCCTTCTGAAGAAGGCATGTCATTTTATGAAAGCAGTAGGTATATATACTACTTCTAGACAAAGAACCATGCAAGTCCTCAAAGAATGTTTATGTAGGTTATCCAATAATATCTGCAGACTTCCTTCGGGTTCTCTCTTGATCTAAGACAACTACATCTTACCAGTTAATTAAGCATATTAATAAGTTGTCGCAGCCCTAAGACAGGTTATCTCTTGACCTAAACCCGTTACATCTTACAAGACAATTAAGCATATCAATAAATTCTTGCAAGAGTGTTTATTCTTTCAGGTTATTCATCCATATCTGGAGATTGCCTGCATATTATCTCTTCATGCAAGACAGACTTACATTACAAGATAATTAAAACATACAAACCAGCGCCAGCAAAACTTGATCAATTAATTCTCACATAAGGATGTGGAAAGGAAATAACCAATTTAGTGTTAAAGAAGAATTGTGTAACCTAAAAAATATGAGATAGGTGTAACAATGTTATTGGGGGGATTTTGAACATCAGTTCTGTATCAATAAACTTCTGGGGTCTTTGGTAGGCATGCTTCCACCTAGTATAAAAGCAATGTCTCTGAGGAGGCCTTATAGCGACCTTCCAGTACCTGGAAGGGGTCTACAAAAAAGCTGAGGTGGGACTGTTTACAAAGTGTGTAGTGATACATGATGTCATGAAAAAGGCCAAACTCAAAAATCAATGCCAATTTGATTATTAAGCAGATATTACTTTAATGCAACGTTGGACACATAGGAAGTTATTTCACCTTGTGTGTGTATGTTGAGGCTGGTTGCAAGACTTTAACACTGGTTAAACTTACATGTTCATATAGATTGTTGGAAACCAATATTAGTTACATATTCTGGGAAATACTGGCTAAATATACATAGAACTCATTATTGTATCAGAGTTCCTTTGTGTTTTCAGAATCCTTTGATGCTTTTTATCGTATCTCCTTCCTCATTGTGTCCTCTTGGTGAGCTCAGGTTTGTTCTTTGTTTTGGCCTTTTCCTTGGCTTGGAGCATCAGTCAGAGGTGAGTTTATCTAAGATAGGCAATATCTGTTTTGTTGCTTGTTTCAACTAGTAAACAAGCTAAACTCCTGTTACAATCACATTGTTTCTTACTTCAAGTTGGTCAAGATTTGATGATGATGATAGTACTTAGGCTAATTAATGACTTATTCTTTCCTTCTTAGTACTAGGGGGAATGGCTTTAAAGTGGAGACAGGCAGATTTAGACTAGACATAAGGAAGAATTTCTCCACAATGAGGGTGGTGAGGCACTGGTACAGGCTGCCCAGGAAAGTTGTGGCTGCCCCATCCTTGGAGGTGCTGGATGGGACCTTGGGCACCCTGAGTGGGAGGCGTCCCTGTCCATAGCAGGGGGGATGGAATTAGATGATCTTTAAGGTTCCTTGCAACCCAAACCATTCCATGATTCTATGAGTCTCCCGCGTGAACAGCAGACTTCGTTTCAGGAGCAACTTTTGACTTCAGGCGACAAGATGACACGATGTGACGTCTCACGGCTACAGACACATCAAAACACTGGCGCCACGCGGGGCGACAGGGCGAATGTTACGCCGGTGCCGCCCAGAAGGCGCCGCTCAGGCCCCGTTCCCGTCCCACCCTCCCGCTGCGAGGGACGCGCCCCGCAAGGCCTCCGGCCACCCCTCCGCCACTTCCGCCTTCCGGTAACCCAGCAGAGCCTCTCGCCGGCAGGACCCCGCGCGGGGCCACCCACAGTACTGCCTGACTCGCCACCCTCCGGGAAGCGCCGTTCACCAAGCCGGCTGGCGCCTCAGTGCCAGCGCGCTGCCAACTCAATAAGACATGGAGAGCTTTCCTTTCTCTCCTGAGAGTGGCGTGGGGGGCGGGGCGAGCTCGCTGGGAGCGCCTCAATAAGTCAGGCATCGCCACGAGCAGCCCTAGAGGCAGTGCTCGGACGCGTCGTGAGGGGGAGAAGGGCTAGGGGTCCTAACGGGGCGGGGAGGGCGCGGAGGAGGCGGCGCTTCCCGCGAGGCCGCGCCGATGTCCGCGCCGGGCGGAGGTAACGGGGCCGGGGGAGTGCGGCGCTGAGGGGCGGGGGAACGGCCGGGGGGGGTGGCGGTGCGAGGCTGAGGCGCCTCGAGGCGGGGGTGGAGGGCGGGCAGCGGGCGAGGGAGTGAGGAAGAGGAGGAGGAGAAGGAGGAAGAAGGGTGATGCTGCCTGCAGGGCGCTGGGGGCGGCAGGGAGGGAGCGGGGGGCTGTTCTCCACACGGTTGTGATGCGAGGAGGGGAAAGGGGGAGGCCAGGCAGGTGTCTGTGGCGTATGAAGTAATTGCTGTTGCAGAAAGTGGAATATTTGTGATTCAAGATAAGGTAGAGTGAGAAACTTAAACGCAGTCCTTCAAAACTAGCCTAGAGAAGAGGAGGCTGAGAGGAAACCTCATTACTCTCTACAACTACCTGAAAGGAGGTTGTGGAGAGGAGGGAGCTGGCCTCTTCTCCCAAGTGACAGGGGACAGGACAAGAGGGAAGGGCCTCAAGCTCCGCCAGGGGAGATTTAGTCTGGAGATTAGGAGGAAGTTTTTCACGCAGAGGGTCATTGGGCATTGGAATAGGCTGCCCAGGGAGGTGGTTGAGTCACCTTCCCTGGAGGTGTTTAAGGCACGGGTGGATGAGATCCTGAGGGACATGGTTTAGTGTTTGATAGGAATGGTTGGACTTGATGATCCGATGGGTCTCTTCCAATATGGTTGTTCTATGATTCTATGAAAACTAAGGGAACATGCGTAATGTCGCTGAAAAATTTATACACATGCATGTGAGTGGTAAATGTATTCTGTAGCCAGCACTAGTCTTGCTACATGATTGATGGAGATCGCTTTCTCATTGTATAATTCTTTGATTTAGCCTAAAGTAGAGTTGGAAGCTTAAATCCAGTTCTTTGAAAGTATCAGAATGTGCATAAGATTGCTGTGAAAATTAATACACTTGTGTGGGAAATGTATTTTCTTACTAGCACTAGTCTTGCTACATGATTGGTGGAGATTACTCTCTCATCACATAATTATTTGATTTAAGCTACAGTAGACTTGTTTCATCTAAGTTACTATATTTTTTTTGGAAGCAAGACAGAATGCCTCTCATAGCATGTTTTGTTTTGAAACAGTTTTTCCAGACACTGTTCATTCTTCAGAGATGACAGTGTCTTGTGTGAAGCATGATCTGTGCTGAACAGCTGTGTTGTCTTCCGTAATCACCTCTGTCTGCAGTCTTTCTTAGTCTATACCTCTGCTTAGGGATGTGATATAGTAGTGAGAAGGTGTTGTCAGACTTGATCTCAAAGTTGTTTTCTAATCTAGGGCTTCTGTGATTCTTTCCCTACCTTAAATGCAAGGTCAGACAGAGAGCTGGCTCCAAAGTTCCAAATTAGCAAGCGATATGACTGTTGTGAAGTTCATAATAACATTAAACTCAGTCATTGGAAAGCAAGAGAACATGCATAAGGTTGCTGCAAAAATTTACACGCATGCATGTAAGTAGGAAATATATTCTGTCCCCAGCTCTTGTTTTGCTGCACACAATTGATGGCAATTGCTCCCTCACGTTTCCCAGGCCTGACAGGGGATGCTTGCTTTCTAAAACTCCCAAACAAGTCTTAGAGAGCTTATTTGCTGTCTTTTTTGGTATCATCTGGGCTGTTGTCAGCCTTAGCTACGCAAAGTGACAAGGATAGGGCTGTCCTGGAGGGTGGCCAGCCAAGAACTCATCTGCTCCATGTGTGTCTAGTGATGTCTGTTGCCCCCCTTTTTTTTTTTTTTTTCTCTCAGTACGAAGCATCTTCTTGCAGGCTTGGCAGCAAAACTTTTCCTCCAAGAGGAAAGGAATCGAAAGTAAAACTGCCTGATTGGCTGGGTGGCCCTGCCCTCCCTGGCCCTGTGGAGGAGAGCTCCTTTCTCTGCACTACAGTTTCCTATCTCACTCTGTGTGTGTCAGCTTTCAAAACTTGTAGCTATTTTCCTTTGGATTGACCATGGCATATTTCTTATGTTCCGTCCTTTGCTTTAAGAGAAATCTTATTTACTTTTCAATTCTAGAAACTTTTAATTTTCTAGTAGTGTGATTTCTGATGATGAAGTAGTGTGTTGCTCTTTGAGGTCTTTTTAGCCAGCCAGGAGTGGGACATCTTGCTTACATTCTTATTTCCCTTATCTCTTTTGTAATAGAGTGGCTGCATAAAGGAGTGATTATGTGGTCAATTTAACTTCTAGTAACAGTAAAGTAGAATCTGAAAAATCTCAATATACTCAGTTTAGCAAAACTGTGTTTCTCCCCTAATACTTGTGCTTGCAAGGATTGAGATTCTGGTTCGTGGTACTGCTATCTGTGACAACAGGCTGTTTCTATTGTTTTGAGAGGTTTTAAGCATATAGGACCACAGTGTTGATGTTTATTCTTTCATTTGGAATGGTGACTAGATTAACGGTGCCAAATATGGCTTACGAAGTATTAATTTCCTTGAGAGTTAGTACATTGATGCTTATTCTTAAATACTGGTTGTGTATTTCAAGACCTGTTTCTTAAGTTTCTGGACCTAGAGTATCATGAACCCAGTCCCACCAGTTTATAAAAATCTGAGCTTGGTATTAAAAGAAAAACAAAGAGTAGAAATTTGGGTACAGTAAACTTCTTAACTAAGAATGAGTTGAGGTAGGTCAAATAGTGAAAAACTGAGAGAAATTATTTCCTCACGAAAAGCAGCATTTGTATAAGTAATGAAACTAGGAAGGTAAGAGTGTTAACATCTAAATGTTGCTTCAGAAATACACTGTCAAGAGTCCAAAAGCATATTGAAACCTTGTCTTATATCTTTCTTCTTGGGTCCTTTCTAGTTTTCGGTTGTGAGCAACAGTTCTTCCTGTCTATTGACTTATGAAATTCATGTTATTATCTTGCCTTTTCATCAGTACAGTCATATAAACATTAATTTCTCTTAATGTTTCCTTGCCGTTCCCTTAATTTGGACCGTGCTGTGTATCTTCAGTCTTATTTCCTATGGAAATGAGATCCAGGCAAGCCTGCTGCCTATTTCCGTGTTTCTCTGCTTGCCCCAACTTTGAACTTTTCAGTTAGTTTCAGGCAAATTAGGCAGATTTTTTTTGAAAGCATAAAGTTTTTTCCAGTTCTTGTGATAACTGGCAGCCAGGAGAAGCAACAAGGTGTAAATTAACATTCTTGCTGAGGGAAGGGCTCTAGTGCATGCTCGGTGGATGGTTCTGTGCTGTGAGCTGACACTTGTGTTCTGACTGTGAGTCTGTGTGGCTCAGAGGTGGCAACTGTGCTGGCTGCCTCCTGCCATCCATGGTTGATGGGATATGTGACCTGGCAGTACAATAGGACAGGAATCTGTTATGAGCTACATCGTCTGGTTTTTTTTGTCTCACTAGTGCTCATGGCAGGGGGAAAATAGATAATAATGTCTTGTGGTCAAAACCACAGTGTGTCAGGTTATGCTCCATCCCTCTTCTTTTCATCCCATCTTCTCTATTTCGCTTTTATACAAGCAAATGTCAGGCGTGTCTTTAGAACAGAATTCTGGATTTGTGAAATTAGTAAGAGTTTGAGTAATGTAATTAACGAGCTGTTTTAAGTTATGTGTGTAGCTGAATATTTTTGTTTGTGTTGGGTTTTTTTTCTCCTTTCTCCTGCTCTCTCAAATTGTAATTGAATTAACATCTAACAGCAGGAGGAGGACAAAATTAAAAGCTGGAGTATTGGAACTGTGGCATGCCTGTCCAGCATTTCTTTAATCAAACAACTCTTCTCCCAACATTTCCTTTTTAAACTTAGTTTCCAATTTATTATCTTTCAGGATCTAACACTGGTTTTTTTTTTAATAGGTTTCTTGGTGAAAAACATTTTAACACAGTTATTGTAGAGTCCCACACAGTGTCCTAGTAGACATAATCTTACTCCTGAGATATTGTGGTGATGTTTAAATGCTAAAAGCCTCCCTCTCAGCTCCCTTTTGTTAAAAATGGTGGGAGAGGTAGTTGTCTCAAGCTTAGGGAAGTTCCTATGTGGACTCATAGTGAGAAAAGATTAATAAATAGTTATTGTTTAATGTAAAACAGACACAGAGGGTTTGCATATGTGAGGAACAGGTCCCACTTAACTGGCCCACAAAGATAGAAAAATTAGGTTAGAACTTTAATATGAAGGGACTTGGGGGGCTGCTTCGTTATTTGAGTTTTGTTAGGTTTTTTGTTCCCTTGGCCCCTTGATTAAGTACTTATTTTATAGTAATACTGTTTTAAGATGGTGTAGATCAGCAGTTTTGAAGTCCAAGTAATTCTGAAATGTTGAGCTGTGAAGCCTTTTAGTTGTAGACATGCATTAGGGAGCCAAATTTGCTAGTACTTGTCTAAACAACACTGATTTGATTGGTTTCACTTCCATAAATCAGTGTTGGGAACACTTCTTCATTGGTGCTGTTGCCAATTGCTATCAAAATCCAAGCCCTGAGTAGGTTCTCCAGTGGTAAATTGTCTCTGCCTATATCTCAGTATAGTGTGAGGGTTTGCGACAATTTTTTCTTCAGAAGACATGGATAAACATAATAGTGCAGAGTTCTGTATGGGATAATCAGTATATGAATCTGTTTTGTTATGGTTTGGGGTGTAGTGGGAGGGAGGAGGGAATGTGAAATACTTAGAGATTTTCTTTAGTGTGATGTCCTATTTATGTATATCTTTCAAAATAGTTACAAATAATACTAGAAGGACTCTGCATTAGTTTGGCATGTAAGTATCTTATTGTCTACTTTGAGTAGATGCAGGGAATATAGGAATCTAGCTTATTTTTATCATTGGGTCTGAGTGAAATGTTAGAGTGGTGGCAGTTGGGAATTGAACTGGAATTGCTAGTAAAATGTAAGTGACAGGATCACATGCAGTCATATCTCATCAGTCCTGCCTGTTTATACATTTAACTTGAAGGGTATAAATATGTAAAAGTTGTTTTTTGTTTTAAGAAATTAATTCATCCTGAAGTAAATAAGGCTTAGGTGGTCCAATTGCGTTTTCCAGTCCAATCTGGCCGTCGTGGATCCTGGACATGAGTCAGCAGAATGTCCTTGTTTTAAGACCAGCTGCTTTCTAAACTGTAGTAGCAGGAATTAGGTGTGTCTTCTCTTCTGTTTGGTACTTACAAGGCCACATCTGGCACATCAATTTGTGCATTCCGTGTTCCAAGAAAGGCACTGATATGGTGGAGCAAGTCCATTGGAGGGCCACCAAAATCATTAGAAGGCTGGAGGACACAGCATCTGGAGATAGAGAACTGCGTCTCTTCATATGTAAGAGGAGGGGGGGTGTGTGTCTTATTACAGACTGTAAAAATCTAACAGGAGAGTATAGAGTAGGTAGAGCTGGGTTCTTGTCAAAACTATACAGGAATAGGATGAAAAGAACTAGGTAGGGCACAGAAAGTTACAGGGTGGTGTCAGAAGAAGCTTTTTAACAGTGTGCACATTCAGGTATGGGAACAAAGACTCAGAGGGGACCATTGCATCTCTGTCCTTGGATTATTCAAAACTTAACTGATCTTAACTAAACTAACTGATCTGATTGGACCTGCTTTGAGCAAGGAGTTGAACCAGGTGACCTCCAGAGTTTTCTTCTGATCTACATTATTTTTTGGTTCTACCCTATCTTGTTCAATATATGTTGTCTCTTGTATCCTTGGACAAATGAAACTAAAGCTTAGAGAGCTTAAAACACCCAAAATGCGAAAGCTCCAGAAGGCCCCAGAAAAACATTGGTTGAGTAGAAGGAGAAACAGATTGAGAACTTCAACTTGTGATAATTGTAGCTTTTCCGCTGTCATTTTTGTTCTGCTGGCAGGGGGGTTTGCACATGTCTTAGTACGGTATTCTCTTCCAGCTGGTTCTTGTGATATATGGGACAGTGCTTGAGATGACTGGGGATATCTCAGGAGGGGTGAGGAAAGAGGGGAACAAGGTGATGCTTTCTAACAATGAGAACAGTTAGTCAATGGAGAGGTTGTGGAGTCTCCTTCCTTGGCAGTTTTCAAGACTGGAGCCTAGAGCAATCTTGTCTGACCTCTTAGTTGACCCTGTTTGAGCAAGAGGCTAAACCACTTGAGGTTTAACCTGCAATAACCTAAGTTAAGGTAGCGGAAGTGGGAGTATCGTTAGATGTGTAGAAAGGTCAGTGAGGCACAGGTGTATGCTGATGAATCAAATAGCTTTATTAATTTTTCAGCCTGGGACACTTTGCTTTCATCAGTCTTGGATTTTTTTTTCAGATGGATTTCTGTTTATGTTCCAAGATATCATATTCCTTATGTTATAGAAATTTTATATGCTTTTAATTCACACATCATGCCAAAGACAGCTTTGCAGTGTGATGCTGTAACAAAAAAGATTAGTTCTTACCTGTTGTTAGGTCCATTCTTTAGTCCAAGAAAACTTACCTTAAACCTGCATTTTATTCTGCTGAGTCAGACCTTTATTTTTGACTTACTTTAGTAAGTGTGTATTGGTGGGCTGTGGAAGTGACTTTAGTATATCAACAACAAATTAAATGTATTTATTTTCTTGTGATTCTACAGACTTCGCTGGGTAACACAATGCCAGCTGAGCGCAAAAAACCAGCAAACATGGAAGAAAAAGAGTCTCAGTTAAATAATAAAGAAAAAGAATTTAGTGAAAGGCGACCAGTGAGTACCAGGGAGAAACCAAAAGAAGATGCCAAGGTTGGCGTGAAGAGAGAGACTTTAAAGGTTCCTGAAGATAAAAAGAAGAAACTGGAAGAGGATAAAAAGAAAAAAGAAGATAAGGAGCGGAAGAAAAAAGAGGAGGATAAAGTAAAGGCAGAAGAAGAGCAAAAGAAGAAAGAAGAAGAAGAAAAAAAGAAACTTGAAGAAGAGGAGAAAAAGAAACAAGAGGAGGAAGAGAAAAAGAAACAAGAGGAAGCAGCTGCTCAGCTGAAGTAAGTTGTCTTTTAATGGTTCATTTGTGCCAAATGCTGTAGTCCTGCAGAATTATAAAAGATGAATTCAGTTACTTATAACAAGTTATATGGAGTGTTATAAATTTTACATGACTGACTAAGTGTGCTTTATGACTTATACATGGCTTTTAGTTGTCAGTTCTCACCTTTTTTACTTTAGTCTGATATGGGGTTCTGGTAGTGTTCTCCTTGTGATGACCACATGACGCACAATTATACTTTAATCAAGAAACACAGCTTCTGTTAAGATGGAGAAGTAGTAGTATCATGCAGCTGGGAGTGTCCTAATATTACTCTTTTTTTCCTTGAACCTGAAAGTAAGTTTGTGTAATGAAATTAAATGATTTTTATTTCTTTTAGAGAAAAAGAGGAAGCACATCAGCTACATCAGGAGGCTTGGGAACGCCATCAGGCAAGAAAAGAGCTTCGCAGCAAAAACCAGAATGCACCAGACAATCGGCCTGAAGAAAACTTCTTCAGCAGACTAGATTCCAGTCTGAAGAAGAACACAGCTTTTGTTAAGAAGCTAAAAACCATTACAGAGCAACAAAGGGACTCCTTGTCCCATGACTTTAACAGCCTGAATTTAAGCAAGTACATTGCAGAAGCAGTAGCTTCTATTGTGGAAGCCAAACTGAAAATCTCAGATGTGAACTGCGCTGTGCACTTATGTTCCCTATTTCACCAGCGCTATGCTGATTTTGCTCCTTCATTACTTCAGGCTTGGAAAAAACATTTTGAAGCAAGGAAAGAAGAAAAGACTCCCAACATTACCAAGTTAAGAACTGATTTGCGTTTCATTGCAGAATTGACAATAGTTGGGATTTTCACTGACAAGGAAGGTCTGTCTTTAATCTATGAGCAGCTTAAAAATATTATTAACGCTGATCGAGAATCCCACACTCATGTTTCTGTGGTTATCAGCTTTTGTCGGCACTGTGGAGATGACATTGCTGGTTTGGTACCAAGGAAAGTAAAAACTGTTGCAGAGAAGTTTAACTTGAGCTTTCCTCCTAGTGAGATAATTAGCCCAGAGAAACAACAGCCCTTCCAGAATTTGTTGAAGGAATACTTTACGTCTTTGACCAAACACCTGAAAAGGGACCACAGGGAGCTACAAAATATTGAAAGACAAAACAGGTGACATTTAAATGTTGCTTTTTATTTATGGAGGAAAAAAAAGTAGTTTATTTATGAAATGCCTACAGTTGTTCCTGTATTTGTAAGCAGTCTCTTAGCAGTGTGTATTCTGCAGTTTATCTACAAAAGTTCTAAATTTTGTTCTGAGTACTTAAAAAGGAAATCCCAGATAGACTGTTTAAATGCCTTTAAAGAAAACAGAGCTTGATCTTTAGCTTTAATTCTCCTAACTTTTATTAGTTTGGTGCTGCCTCAGCAGCTTCAAAGTAGCTTCTTTCCCAGTGGTATTTTACTTTTCCAGTTGGCACAACCTGATTTCTCCCTTTCCACCCACACATACCTAACAGAGCATATGCCACAATGGATTTGGCTTGTTTACTTTGTTTTGGGTACTGGCATAGAGGAAAAATTAGCTTAGATTAACAAGGTATCCCTTACACTTTAATGCAGGCAAACTTTATATATTAAAGTACTGGAAGGTACAGACAATTTGATTCAAATCCTCTTGCATGTCTCTATTCAGTACTAATATTGAAGGGTACGAGTATACACATCTTTAACCTCTGAATGATTTATTTTCTACCATGATCATGTTGTTTAATAATTGTTTTATTTTCTTCAGAGCATCATCAATTGTCATTATTGGAGCCAGCCTAAACTTGACTGCTGGTTTTAAAATGTGGTCATTCTTAAGTCCTTTTGGAAATATTCCAAGCAGATAGAAATGACTGGAACCAATGAAGTGCCTGGGGTCTGAACTGTTTCTCTTGTGGATCAGCCTGCTGTGTGTAGGCACAAGTTTCAGTCAAAAGGCTGAACATCAGTCCAGAGCCAAATTTATGTTGGAATCCATTAAAATTTGATGTTCCCAAGCTGAGGCTTTAGACTTAGATCCATTGTGCTGACAGGTGTTCTGTTGCAGTCCTGTCTGATCTTAGCGAGCTAAGTGTAGCATTTCACAGGACTGTAAACTGACTTCTGGGATATCGTTATTTCTACAAGTGCCTTGCTACTTTAAAGTGTTATTGACTTAACTGATGTTTTTTTAAGTTTGTGTTCATTGAAT
The DNA here is from genome assembly GCA_033558105.1 of Coccyzus lansbergi. Lineage (NCBI taxonomy): Eukaryota > Metazoa > Chordata > Aves > Cuculiformes > Coccyzidae > Coccyzus > Coccyzus lansbergi. The sequence continues at coordinate 1,971,247 of JAUMJK010000393.1, read as the reverse complement.
TTTTTACTTTAACAGTTATAGTTGGTTCTGGACACATTGGTTCTGGCTGGTATTTCAATGACAGAGTGTTATAAAGTCTGTATGATAGGAAATTAAGTGAAAAAAATTCCAAGAGATAGGAGGAATGTTAGGAAACGATGCAGATGAGAGAAGTGAGTAGTCTGGGGGAAGGAAATACGCTTCAGTGTTTACTTCTACAAATGGATAAAAATGTCTGGGTAGAGCCCTGCATGGGCTGGTACAATTTCATCCCTGAGCCTGCTTGGAGTGCATAAGACTAGACATCTCTCTATGCATTTTATAATCTGAATTCTCCCTATGAACTTCGCTGCAGAGTTTTGGGAAGGAATATGGAGAAGTATAATTTGTCGCTGGGTTAAGATAATTCTATTATTTCTCCCTATCTGAACTTGCAGGTGATTAACTGCTTAATGAAAGCTGGGGAATAAATTTTGTTAAAACAAACAAGACATTGAAAAACTATACTGCCAAATTTTATTGGCTTACAACATGTCTGTAGCAGAGATGCTTGGCATTTGCATGCTATGGAAGCCCAAGGCATGAGGTCAAAGACAGAAACTAGCCTAGTAAGGAGTCTGAATACTATAGAAGTCTTCCAAACCTGTAGATTTGGGGAAAGTGATCGTGTTTTTGACTGGTTTGTTTTTTGTTGTTGTTGTTTGGAGGGGGAGGAGGGTGTTGGGTTTTTTTTCTTAAAAAAGCAGTAATCCTGTTGGGACAGTCCTTTTTGTGTTTGAAGTCTGATCCACTTTGCTGATAGCAACAGCTTTTATTCCCACAGTTATTTTGGAAGCAATGAAGTGCCTGGGGACTGAACTGTTTCCTCTTGTGCATCAGCAGCGTCATATGTTTAGATTATGATATGTTGTCAGGCAAATACCTCTTGCATTTTCCTGTATCAAGAGAGTGACTGTGAAATAATTTACGCTGTACAGACAGCTTGAGTTAATTGAAAATTAATATGCAAACCCTAACAGTGCTTTAATATTGTGTTACCTGCTGAATCATTAATGTACGATTAAAACATTATTAGACACAAGGGCTTCTGCAAGTGGGTAATTAGGAAAACTACCTCAAGTTACACTTTGACAATAGAGGCTGATAATTGATTACGGAGCTGAGAGCACAGTAAAAGCTGTGTGGGCTGTGTCACTGGAAGGAAACAACTTGATTCCCAAATTCTAGTGTGAGTTTTCAAAATTGAGTGTTAGATATGGAAGAAATTTATTTTGTCAAAATTAAAAATGTTCTTGAGATCTGATGAAGTTGCCGGGTGGCACTTTGTGGAATTCTGAAGAGTCATAAAGATAAGTACTCTATGCTGTACTCTTTAATTGCATTCAGAAACAAATTGTGCTTTTTAAAGTTTGCTTGCTACGCTTCAGCTACTTGAATTTGTTAACACTTGTCTTTTGGGAACTGAAACCGAGAACTGAAGCTCTTATACTGTTGCTACAGCACTTTGCCTTTTTGCTTTTTAATAATAGCACAGAGCTTCAGTGTTTATGAGGCTGCTGGGATATTTTAAACTTAAAATACATACCTAATGGATAGCTGCCTCCACGGCAAGGCTATTGATTGGCACTTAAGATGTTTCCCGTATCCAAGCTGAACTACTGCACTTTAGAAATTCCCAGTGGTTATTTAATTTGTTAATTTTTCTTATTTTACTTTACAGAAGCAGGTACTACGTTATATATGTGCATTTTGTAATAGGGACAAAAAATAACACTTTTACCAGTGTTACTGCTTCTTGCCTTTTAGCACGACATCTGTGTCAAGTTTTAGTTCTGGCCGGACAGGGATATTGTTGCTCACCCTATGAATCCGTTACGCATGAAGATGACTTGTTTCATAATGAACCTGGAACTGAAAAGAACCGAGATAGTTATCCCACATTTTAAATTGCTTAAACTGTTTCAGAAGTTTTATTCCATAAAATATTTGGGTCTTTCTGCAAGAGTGTATACTTGTATACTTGTATACTTACTGCTTAATAAAAGACTGATTATCATAGAATCACTAGGTTGGAAAAGACCCACTGGATCATTGAGTCCAACCATTCCAATCAGTCACTAAACCATGTCCCCCAGCGCCTCGTCCACCTGTCCCTTAAACACCTCCAGGGAAGGTGACTCAACCACCTCCCTGGGCAGCCTGTTCCAATGCCCAGTGACCCTTTCTGTGAAAAACTTTTTCCTAATGATGAGCCTAAACCTCCTCCCCTGGTGGAGCTTGAGGCCGTTCCCTCTTGTCCTGTCCCCTGTCACAAGGCAGTTATGTAGCCTGCTTTAGGAATTATGGCTCTTGCACCTCACTTGAAATTTATCTTCTGATGCTTTCACCTCATTGCAGGGTGTATTGCCAGTGGTTACAGCTGGTTAGTCCAGTGTTACTAGCATTATTCAAGCTATTGTAAAACAAATTGAACGCTTGCTAGCAAGCTCCTTCTATAAGCTTCCTTTGAAAGTCTGTATTTGGGCCCAATTGTACCTTGTAGGTGGCCCGCAAACAACTCATCTGGGCCAAAGTGTCCCTCGCTGGTAGAGAACTGACTGTGCCTTGTCTGTGTAAGGGCTGTTCTGCAGAGTAATGGGGAAATGCACTTCTCCGAAGCCCTAGTTGAAGACAACCTAGAACATCATTAATAAGCAACCAGCTTTTTCTTTGTTAATCCAAAATCAAGGATGGCAGTCTTTCATCAGTCTTCTGTGGCAAGCTTTGTACTAGCAGATTGCCTGGTTCTGAATGTTTGGTTCAATCTCCTGAAAATTCTTTATTTTTTTGTCTAAAATCCACAATGACCTTAATTGTAGGTTGGTAAGAAAATTGAATTGTACTGTTCTGCATGGAGACTGAAACTGCTTTAGTGTGCATGTATAAGCAGTGATTAGTTCCTTTGAATGCAAGTTGCTTCCGACAATGGATTTTGATTATTTGAATGGTAATTTAAATCACGTATGGACAGTCACATAGAAAAACCCAAAGAACAAGTGAAAAAACAAATGTAACTTCTTAATTTGGACTCAGAGCCATTTGAACAACATGGAAATATACTGTTACAGATGCAAAGCAGGTTTGATCCACCTTTCTTTTAAGTTCAATGTTTTAATTTACTACAGAAGTCTTTTCACAGTGCAGGACTATTACAGAATAATCATGGCAAAAAGATAAGGTAGTCTTTCTCTTTGGACGTTGAATTTAGAGCTTCGGTGATTGTACTTTCTTCAGGGGTATTGAAGTCAGTAATTCATTGTGGTGGTTGGGGAAGAATTACTGTTGCTCAGAGTTGTGCTATTGTGGTCTAAACCAGAATTCTCGCAGTTTCCTCAGAGAGGGAATGTGATAGTGATTCGGCATGCCTCAAACGTATTTTGAGAAAAAAGATCATCTTACTGTAACTTTGGTTTTTGTAGGCGCATTCTACACTCAAAAGGGGAGTTGAGTGAAGATCGACACAAGCAATATGAGGAATTTGCGATGTCATATCAGAAACTATTGGCAAATTCTCAGTCTCTGGCTGATCTTTTGGATGAAAATATGCCTGACCTTCCCCAAGAGAAACCAACACCTGAGGGTAAGCCACCCTCTAAAGCCGTTAAACAGCAGATTTGGCTTGGATGTGGTGGGAAAGCTAACGGAACTTTCTTACTGATGCGTTCTCCTCATTGTTTATTTTTATTTAGGTTTCCCCCCTTAAGGATGTCAAAGAATGAGTGTTGTTTGATTAATTTAATAACAACTACATAACATGTAACCAGAACTGTTGTATATGCTGTGTAGTTACAATAGCTTAAGTAATATCTTTTTAGATTTGTTTCAGGAATACAGGAATAAATGAAAAATGATTTTTTTTAACCTAATACTTTCAGTTTAAAGAACTATATTTCAGTTTTAAAATCTGATACTGTTAAAAAATGAATTAGAAGTCTTTTTTGGGTCATGATGTTATGAGCAGGAGGTAAGTCAGTGGGTGGCTTTCTCTCCTCCTGAGGAGAAATACGGCTTTTGGCTGGCAGAACTGTTCAATGCCTTGATGAATCTCAAATTTTAGGTTTAGAGATGTTGAAATCACAAGTGTACCTTTTGCCTAAAGTGATCTTGAGCTTAAGGAAGTATTCTTAAACACCTCTAAAATTAAAATTAGTGTTTTTAAACTTCTGTTTTTAAAATACACTGAGGTACAGTTCATTGTGCTCAAAGCAATTACTTTTTGTGCCAAAGTGATTAAAGTTTGTTGTAGCTTTCCTTTCTAATGCCACATAATGCGCGGCTTGATTTTACTTGATCTCGTGTTCACTCTGATACTCTCTTCTATTTTTTTAATCAATTTTGCTTCAATTTTCTATCAATGTCAAATTCACAATTTTAAGAGGACCTATTAATATATCCAATTTAAGACTGGGTTGTTAAAAGCACTTTAAAGTATACGTTGCAATAATTAAGTGAAAACAGTGACAGCAGTAAATAGTTTGACATGTTTCTATAAGTATTGTTTTTATTCTTTGAGGGTGCCTCCCTTTGGAAGATGAAAAATTTGTGTAAATAACTTTCTTATGGTTTTGCTCTTTTTGCAGAACATGGACCTGGTATCGATATTTTCACACCAGGAAAGCCAGGAGAATATGACCTGGAGGGGGGTATCTGGGAAGATGAAGATGCTAGAAACTTCTATGAGAATCTCATTGACTTGAAGGCTTTTGTCCCAGCAATTTTGTTTAAGGATAATGAAAAATGTTCTCAGAGCAAGGATTCCGGCAAAGATGAATCAAGAGGTAGAATGCTTAGATGAGTATTTTATTAGCATATCTCGCACAACAAGCAAATTTGATGGAAGCAATGAGTCTAAAATGAAATAATTCATGGTTGTCAGGACAGTACACCAATTTGGATGAATTTTTAGGGAAGAAAGTCTGGGATAGGGATTATATCTGGGTATGGTATTTAAGGAAGGGGAAAAAATAGCATTTTAATATTGATAGAGTTTTAAGATAATGGGAGATTAACCAGTGTAAGGAGGATACTATTTTTCTATCTGACCTTCCTTGTTTGCAAAGTTTGTTTTGCTTGCACTTCGCTTGTGCTGGCCTGGCAATTCCTTTTAAGTAGTTTTGGATTTAGATTGCTACGTTTTTAATATCTCCTTCTGTTTGAATGTATGCAGATCATCTAATAGAGACATATCAGATATAGTTCATAACAAACCGAAGCACTAAAAACTCTTGGCAATCCTTTGCAGGCCTCAATGTAGGTAACTGTTTGCAGTTTTCAGGAATAGGTAAAGCTATGTGAGGGATACCAAACCACTGAGACCTAAAAGATAAGACAGTGTAGTCTCAAGAAGTAGATATTCCACGATTTTCTTTTAACAAGAGTAAGACAATGGAGAGACAGGGATTTAGTAATGTAAGTATTCCTGTATTCTAATAATTACTGTGTGGTGTTTCTACTTACCTTTTAAATAGATTCAAAAGATGCCAAAGATAATAAGGAAGCACCTGGGAGTGAGGATTTGGAGTTGGAGCTGGAGAACCTGGACATTAATGATGATCCCCTGGAGCTGGACTGTGGAGATGAGGCAGAAGATCTTACAAAAAAGCTGCTTGATGAACAAGGTAAAAAGAATTTGGTGTAGGAATTCTTTGTTTCCTGGTTGCTTTTTTGAGCTGGATGGTTTTTAGTCAGTAGGTAGAGTGACTTCAGGGAGGACTGTGGGGTTTTTTATTTTTAAAAGAATCTTTAATAGCTAGAAACTGTTAGGATTGTGGTCAAAAATACATTCAAAACAAACCATTCAGGTACAAGTGAAAATTATTATGTGGAGGTCTATTTAGTGAAAGTTATTGATTCCTTTATATAGTTTTTTAAAAAGAATGAAATATGAATGCAGTTGTTTGAAAAGTGACTAGAAAGAAGCATGTAGACTTTAGTGCATAAGGAATTTTCTTGTCAAATATGCTTAGGATAATAAATTTCTTTCTGGCTTTAACTTGTTTTGAAATCTAAGATTCAACTCTGCCTTTCTGCCTTCTTAATTATTAAAGACTTTTGATATCACAGCTTTACATAGCAGAGTTTTAAGAATTCTCACATCTACTTATACAAAAAAGCCTGAAAATGGCACCTGTGAAAATTGAGCTATATTAGTTTTAGTTGGGGAAACAACAGCAAAACATTCCTTACGAATTACGAGGTTTTCTTTCGGTGGTTCTGAATAGTGGGAAAAGCAGCATCAGGTGTTAAGAGCCAAATTCATAAGGGAGCAAGTGAGGTCTTTTCTTTGAGCCAAGTTTGTAAAACAGATCAGTTTTGCTGCTTTGGAGTGCTGTAGAGGGGGGTTTTGGGGTTTTTTTCTTTATTTTATTTCTTAAGCAGAAAACATATTCTGTGTCTAGAATGTGGAGGGGAAAAAAAATTACCTTGAAGCCCACTGATTGGAGAAAATCTACCTTATATGATGGATTTCTAATGTAATCATTGTCTTGCTTGAAACTGTATTGGGTTTTAAAATCTGTGAAGTTAAAGCCAAAACTTCAAGATGTAAAGTTCCCATCAAAGCAAAGAAGTTGACGTCCTGGAACAGGCTGTCTCGCTGTCTAATGTGTAGGTTCTTGTAACCAAGCTAATGCATGGATCTGTGTATCTGAACATGGAGTAGCTTGAACAACTCCTCCAAGTGCCAGTATCTTTCAGCTGACAGCACCTGTTTCTGCATTTTTTTCCTAAAGGTTGAAGTCTATAGTTAGCTCAGTTTAAGGTATGACATGTACAAGGAAAGTCGATGCAGTTAGTTAAGAGGTTTGTTTACTAAGAAATAAACTAATTTATTTTGTTTCTCTATTATGGTAACATTGAGTGAATCTTAACTTTCTTGTTTTCAATATGCTCAGGGAAGAGAGAGGGAGCAGATAGCACTGGAGCTGAAAATAGTGATGGAAAACATGCTGGAAGAAGTGAGTTTTGAGGTTGTTTTTAAAGGAGTAGTTAAAATATTAAAAATGAAGCTGTGTGAATGGAGACTAAAATGTTAAGTAAGAAATGGCTAAGGTGGAAGCCATCAAAGGTAATGGGAGCAGAAGTCTGATGTTAGAGTATCTATAGTGTAATATATCTTTTGTAAGGTGGGTCAGCAGCAGCTATAATGTGTAGACGTGAGTATTAAGTCAACCTTGCTAGTTTTCCTACACTGTTTAGAGAGCTACCACTATCAGAAGAGCAAGAACTTAAAGATCTAAAATACTTACTAAGAAATATGTTTTGGATATAGATGACCTGTGAGATTGTGAAGACGTTCTTCAATGAGGCTTTGATTCAACAAGATGTTTTAACATTATGTATATGCCCAAGTGTTGTGTGGAGAGGGGGATCCAGCCCACAATGTGCTTGTGGTATTAATTTGTACCATCTGTATGTGAGGGTTCCCACATGATCAAATCCATTACAGAAGCTCATGTCGCAGAGGAATACATGCTAGTATTACCAAAGTGCTTCTGTTATTTCTGCTGTCTGGGTGAAGGTGTACAAAGTAGACTGAAGCTTTCAGGCAGACTTGAGTTTCTAGGAGAGAACCCTCTAAGGTTATATGTTTGTCAAAATTAACAAAGATGTTGACAATAAGGGAACCAGGGCTTTCTCAGAAAATGTGTGTAGGAAGAGGGGAAGGCAAGTAATTGTCGTTGTTAACGATTGTTTCATAGAATGGTTTGAGTTGGAAAATACCTTTAAAGATGATCCAGTTCCACCCCTCACTGCTGTGGGCTGGTACTCTTTCTACTAGAAGGTTAGTTTGGCACCATCCATTTCAGGAGAATGACTTCAGTAAGTCCATAGTATGTTCTCATGCTTTCTCAATTTGGCTTGCTGAAAACTGCGGGATTGCATTTCTGGTTACATGAAAGGTGTTCAAAAAAGAAAAAAAATTATTTCAATCTTTACAATGATTTCACTGCATGATTTGTTCTGCACACAGACTATTACAAATATTCTAACTGTAATTGTTATACATTACTATGTGTAGTAAATTTTTAAATAGAGGTAATGCAATTTTAAAATGTGGTGATGATGAAAGACTGGAACTTGAGAGGATCCATGTGAAAAGCAAAAAATGAACTCATTTTGGCATGCATTGCGTACTTGGAATCGCTACTTACCTTAAAGGTGGAAGCCCTGACTCTTGCATTTTATGGCGCTGTAAAATTATTAATTTTCTATCTTAACTCTCAAACCAGCTTCAGTTACTACAGAAAAGCCTTCCCATGTACTAGGGATCAGTGTTCTATGGTGAGGAAGAAATACTTGGAAATAGAACATAAGAATATCTGTAGCTCTCCAGTGAGGGAGGCAACCAGTGAAAGAAGAGATACACTTGGGAACTATTGAAATGGAGCGTGATAGCACAGCCTCTTCCAAGATTGTCTTGAGAAGAGACTGAATTGTCAAAGGCTTATTTTCCTAAATTTGTTTCAGTGCCATTGAGTCAGTTTAAATGGAAGACTAAGGTGAGACAACTAATTGCTGTAAGGGAAAAAGAGGAAAAGAACATAGAAAAATGCACTTAAACAAGATTTACTAGTAAAAACTGGCTGGTTGAAGCTGTTGCATGCATCCTAGTGAATTCTAACTCTGAATATATGGGTGATGACAGACTCAGGGTTCCATTAAGCATATAAAAATTCATGGTCCTCTTGTCTGAACATCTGAAACATCTTCCTTTTCTTTTTGCCCCTTTCCTAAGGGACACGTCTCTCTTTCTTCTAAGTTCTAATAGCCTGTGCAAGAGAGAAGGCGATGTCATTTGCTTTAATCTCTAGCATTTTCAAAATGCTGTGGCTCTCAGTGTTCCTTGGAACAATTTTTAGCATTTCTCTACCTGAATTCAAGCCCTGACCCCTGCTGTCTCCTAAAAACAAGAAAATAAATGTTCTACAATGTAGCATCTTCTTGTCTTTCAGTAAACTGAGAACTTCAGTCTCTATGCTGATTTACCTTACTGTGTAGCTTGTAAAGACAAAGTGACTTCACCAAGTCTTGGGTATTTTGTAGTTTATTTGGGCACAATTTCACCACCATATCCAACTTTTTGAAGTCTCTATCTCTGTTCTGCTTTCACATCATAGAATCATAGAATCATAGAATAGTTCGGGTTGGAAGGGATCTTCAAGATCATCCATTTCCAAGCCCCATGCTATGGGCAAAGGCAGGCTGTTCAAGACTAGGCTGTTCAAGGCTCCGTCCAACCTGGCCTTGAACACCTCCAGGGAGGGGGCAGCCACAGCTTTCCTGAGCAACCTGTGCCAGTACTTCACCACCCTCATTGTGAAGAATTTCTTTCTAATGCCTCATAGATTTTCCCCTTCCAGTTTAAAGCCATTCCCCCATGTCCTGTTACTGTACAGCCTTGTAAAAAGTCCCTGCCCAGCTTTCCCTTCAGGTATGAAAAGGTTGCCGTGTCTCCCTGGAGGCTTCTTTTCTGCAGGCAGAACACCCCCACCTCTCTCAACCTGTCCTCATAAGAGAGGTGCTCCAGCCCTCTGGTCATCTTTGTAGTGCTCCTCTTGGACCCATTCCAACACTTCTGTATCCTTCTCACATGGAGGATTCCAGAAGTGAACCCAGGACTCCAGATAGGGTCTCATGAGGGTGGAATAGAGGGGCAGAATCCCTCCCTTGACCTGCTGGCCGTGCTTCTTTTGATGCATTCTAGGATACATTTGGCCTGGGCTGTAAGTACATGTTGCTGGCTCATGTTGAGCTTCTCATCAGCCAGCACCCCTAAGTCCTTCTCTGCAGGGCTTCTCAATCATGTTGTCTCCCAGACTGTATGGACAATTTTGATCAAAATTTCTATTTTTCTTGCAGGGCAAATGCACATAAAGTAGAACACACAGTCGCATTAAGGTGTTTTGGGGCTATTTCGCCCCGGGTTTGGTCCTTCTTCTGGTCCTCCTTTTGATCACCTAAAGACATTATCAGAGTTGTCTAGGAATGTATATTTGTTACTGTTACTGATTAGGACATAGGCAACTTCATGAATATAAGGACAGCTTTTAAAGGTGATACTCTCTGACTGTTGTCAGCATAGACTATCCATGAATTAATTTTTTTTGGGTTTTTGCATTACAATGAAATTTAGTATTCATCTTTGTTTTTCTTAAGTCTATGGATGAATAACAACTAAGCATGACAAGTGCAGTGTGCTTGGGGAATATGAGAGTAAATGAGTGTATTTCATAGTTTAAAGATGTTTGTTGCTTGTTTATTTCACTCTGTTAGAACAAGAGGATGAAGAAGCCAGTACTGGATCCCATTTAAAGCTTATAGTCGATGCTTTTCTTCAGCAACTTCCAAATTGTGTCAACAGAGACCTCATAGACAAGGTACAGTCATTTCATTTTCCCCACTTTTAAAATCTGTAATGCTAGATCAGATTGATAGAAAATAGAGACTTAGAGCTTTGGAGTCTAGTAGTGGCTGAATTTGGTTTTAACCAGGTGGAAATAATTCTTCTCTCACTTAGTCATTGCCCATATATCATGGGATATTGGGTTTGTCTACCTGTTTTCTTATGTGTCAGTTTCAGAAGTAGATGTGGCTTTTCCCTTTTTCCCCTGCTGTCATTCTGTGACAAATTACTCCCTGTCGACCTAAAGCTGCTTTCTTCCTTGTATTGATCCGAAGAATCAATCTGTATTCCTGTAGCTGGACATGTTTTCAAACCAGCAAAAATGAAGATTTTTCTTACAGTTTTTAAAGCAGCTGTAAGAAGAATAGCCTTGTAAAAGATGCTTTTGAAAAGCATGCTGTATTACTTTAAGTAAAAAAAGGCTCTATTAAAGGTGAAGTATTGTATTGACTTTTCTTTTTATAGGCGGCAATGGATTTTTGCATGAATATGAATACAAAAGCCAACAGAAGAAAACTAGTACGAGCACTTTTCATAGTTCCTAGACAGAGGTAAGAACTGAAGGGGGACACACTGGATCCAGGCTTTGGTTTTTTAACTTAATTTATGCACTTTTTAACTGTTAAGTTACCAAAGACTACTTCATAATCCAAGTTACATTTGGTTAATTTGATGTGCATTTCTGGAGTCATTTACACTAGAGCACCAAAGAAAAATTTAGAGTTAATAATCTAGCAATTCACCGCAGTAGTTTGTGATGGCAGTTTAAGTTTTTGTAGTAAGTGGTTTCTCTTTTCTGGTACTTGTGTGTTTATAATGAATCTTTCCATGACTTTTATTAACTATGAAATCAACCAAACCAGTCTTCTTTCAAAAAAGGAGGATGTGGTTAATTCAGGAGAATTTTCCCTTTTATTTTTTTACATAAGAACCTATGGATAGTCCTTCAGGAAGAAGGATTCCTTGTGGTATGTTAATTCTGGTATAGTACCTAGCCATTCCAACAGCCTTCAGTCTTCTGGAACAGAGCTGGAATCTAGAGAAAGTCAGTGTAAGAGTTTGAGCCTGGCCTCATCTATCCACGTAGAGTTTTGCCATTTCTCCTTGTCTCTCTTTGTGTAAGCAAGATCCCTGCTCTTGCAGGAAGAGCCTTGCTTACCAAAATGATTGTAAATATTAAAATGTTAAATTAATTGGAAGAATAAGGTTTTTCTCTGGTGAACTTAAACCTTAAACAGGTGCAACTTCATTAGGTGCAATTATGAAGGAGTCACTTTTCTTCCTCCACTTTGCCCTCTTTGTCCTGAGAGGTGGTTTTGATGTTGATTTTGGTTTGAAATGTTTCATCATAATCTTGGAATTTGTTAGCGTTCACACCACTCTGCTTCCACTCCCTTTTAGCACTAGGGGGGAAAAACACATTTTGTCTCAAGGGTTGTGTAGACTACTGCTTTGAATAAACAGATTTGGTGTTTTGTTTTTCCTTGAATCACTTCTTACACAATGTTTTCAACTTTAATTGTAGCCAATTTCTACATCCCATCTGTAATAAGCATCTGCCATGCAAATAACTTGCAGCATATAAACAACGGTTTCTTTGTGTGCACTAACCTGACTCTATGTTGATTCTAGTTCTGAAATTAAGGTGCACATGATCTTTCATTCTCTTAGGTACTCTTTTCTCTCAAACTTGTTTTGACACCTCAGTCTTTGGAGACTTTGATAGAGATCTGATTGTTCCTGAAATATGATTACTGACAGAGGAGGTGTCAGTTGAATATCCTGTGTTAGACATAACAAGGTGCTCTTTATCCCGGTTTATGATGTAGAAGAAATGAGATTTCTATTTATCAGCCTGCTGGTAATCATGAAATGCATGAAAACATAATTTGCCAAGAGCTTTTTCTTATAGCCTAGAACACATACAGCAAATTTGTTTTAAAAATAGTAATATTTAAATTTAAATTTTAAAATTTTAGTAATATTTAATAATATTTAAGTTTTTCTGTAGGAACTCAGTAATCTAGTATACATGATGTGATTGGCTTGAGGAGCTGCTGTCTTCCTGACAGCTATGTTCTACAATAGTTACAACTAATATTGAAGTGAATGGCTCAGGTTATCACTATTTTAAATTATAAATATTACTTGTTCTTAAGAATAGATATTAATTTTTCCATGTACAGTTCTTCTTTAATACCTTTTCACTGCTGTCTGCTTTAAGACCTGCTGGACTAATGAATACTCCAGCTTCCAACTGTAAGATCTTAAATTCAGTTGTAGGTTTCTGTCTGTTCTTTTGCCTGCGTGAGTGATGCCCAACTCCTGGTTACCAAGCAGGAGAAGCAGACTGTTGTTGGAGCTTCTTGTTCTGAGCTATAACCACTCACAGCAAAAATATCAGCTGAATTGTGCATAGATGCAGACGAATTTAAAGGGCAATCTATCCTAATTAAGTTAGCTTTATTACTGCAGATAAGGGAGCAGTTCTGCTTTCTATCTTGAAATCAACATTTATAATCCTCATGGGAAAACCCAAGGTGTGTATTTGGCACTACAGTACTGAGGGCTGCTATGAAAGGCTAAAAAATCATTTAGAACATTATATAAAACACTGCTTCAAAGCTTTGTGTACTATACTATGCATTAACAATGTTTTTGCTTTGTGTATCTCTTTACTGGGCAGCATTGGTATGTCTTTACCTTATGAGTGTTGCTTACAAGTTTTTACTAATTCCAGGAGTATCTGCAATATCCTGTTCTCCAGGATCCCATGGAAGATGATTGCTTATTTTGTTTTTATTCTGAAGGAGGGGTTTTTTTTTGTTTGGTTTGTGTTTTGTTTTTCCTTTTTTTTATTTTTGTAAAAGGCTCAGAGCAACAATATCCTTAAGCATGTTGATAATGCAGTATGTTTTCCGAAGCATTTAGTCCCCAGGAATTTCAGATAACGTTGTCTAAGCCTGGCTGCTGTATTGGCAGCCATAATAAGATACTTCAGCAACAGAATAAGCTTTCTTCCCGAGAGATTGGTTTTGGGAAATGTGCAGGCACAACACTGTCACCAAGAAAGTACAAAACAGGTTTTGCGTTTGAGAAGTAATGCAGACACAGTAAAGTCTAAGTTTTTATGCAGTGTTACCAGGGAGCTTTCTTGCTCCTGCTAAGGTTGGTTAGACTGGGATAAATGTGGGATTCTTCAAGCCAGAAAATTTAATTTGAGAAAATAGTTTTTTGGGTTTTTTTCCTTCAGTGAACTGTAGATTAGTGTTAGAATCAACATCATTGCACTGCCCTGTTGAATACTTACAAATTGTTTGCATTTACACTTTCGGCTGTGATTTGAACCTCCAACTCAACAGAACCAAAAGCTTTTTTAAAAAGTTTTTTTTTCAGTGCTACTGTACAAGCAGCTTTCAAATTTGCATTGGAGGATTGATTTAAAATTCAATACTAGTCTGTTATTCAGGACTATATAATTTGCACTAAAATATCAATAGGGTGATTTAACCCATACTGCTTGCAGTTTTAGGGCTTTTATGTGTAATTCTTTGTCATGTAACTGATTAATCTTCCTTTACAGATGCACATTAATAATTATACTTAACTGCATATTGCAATTTTGTTCAGTTTTTTCAAGTTTAGTGTGAGAAGTTTAAATTCTCTTTTTAGGCTTTAATATCTAAACAATTCTAGGCAAATGCTAAAGAGTAAGTAGGGGCTTCTGTGGCTTCTGAATTTTATTTTTTTGCCATTTTCATCTATGGAGAAGTTGCAAGTTTACTAAGCAAGAGATCTCTTGTTCATTATATGGAAAATTTTAGCATTGTTATTGCCTATTTAATTCAGAAATTGGCTACTTCTCAGATGTTGAATAGTACTAAGCATTTTAACTTAAAAGTTGTGTATCTCCTGTATATGCACCTTCTTTCAGCACTCTGAGAATCCCCAGTAACAAGGTCTTTTTTGTTCAACTGAACTCTACTTATCAGTGATTATAATATTCAGGGATGTTCTTGAGATAAGGATTTTATGCCAAAGCTAAGAAACATAACAAAAAAGTGCTTATTTGGCAGCCTGGTAACTCCACAGCGTTGTTTTCTTCTCACTGAGCAGCGTGGGTGGCAGTTTGTACCTGTTCAGGCCCTGTTGAATATGCTGCATTTATCTGGATTATGATTATGCTTGTGAGGCAGGAGTTCTTGCACTGTTGCTTCATTCTTTAAGCTGTCCTTGTGGTAGAGTCCCAGTTAATAAATGTACAAAATGCTCCCTTCACTCTTCTTAAGTATAAAATTTTTGGATGCAATTGAGAGGTTGCAACTGAGTAAAGTCTTGGTTTATTTTAAAAAAAAATCACATTCTGCAGAAATACTAGATATGCTCTCAGGTGTTTCACGGAAGTGCAGTCTCTGTAATCCAGAGTTGACTAAATTTCAGTCCAAGGCACATGGTCAAAATGGCAATATTGTGAAAGCAATACTGTGGGCTTTGTGGGTTTTTCAGTTAATACCTGCCTCCCTTCTGAAGAAAAAGAAATTCCTTTGAAGGTGAAAGAAAACAAAACCTAGTAGGATTGACCTTAATGCAGGCACCAGTAGATGGTGCCACTGGTACTATAATCTCTCCACTTCTGAACACAAGGTTTTGTCTCTCCTTTGAGAAATGGAATGGATTCAATCTCTGATTGCAATTTCACAGTAATTGACTCAAGGCTTTTCCTTATTATATTTCACCTGTTTAGAAATACCCAGTCTTAGTGTTCTTCCCCATGAAGAAACCTTTTGTGTTCTGTGAGTGAGTAACAACAATGTGTTCTAAGACTTGAGTTTTCCCCAGGTATGTTCAGTTTACACAGATGAAATTATTAGCTCTCTGCAAGCAGGTACTTGTTCAGACCAGAATAAAACTTTCTGCTCTTTGTCTTATAAGATGCCGTAGAGAAACTACCTCAATTAAAACATACCTCCTCAGTTCAGCCGAAGGACTGTTTTAGTGTAGCTTGTGCGTGAGTGAAGTAATGAGGCTTTTGCTTCTCTGAGGGTTAATGGCTAAATGCTCAATAACATAGTAGTAATTTGCTGTGGGTAGTCATCCTTGACTCTGTGTTCCAGCAAGCTTGAAAAATGTAAATACCGCTGCAGTTATTGATTAACAAGAAAGAATAAAAACTGTTAAATAGGTAACCAGGATACCTGCAATGTTTCACCAGGAGTTTTTTGTATTATCCAGAGGTTGCTTAGCTATGCCTCTTTTTGGTGGTATATTCTGATGCTTCTAATCCACAGTACCACAGTATATATACATAATTATCTCTCTCTCTGAGTGGATATTTAAGATCTTGGAAGTGTGCTCTAGTGCCATAGAAGCAAAAAGGAGAGGAGAGGCAGTCATGTGTGCTTTGCTTTGGGTTTTTTTCCTTGGTGCTTTTCCAATTTTTCATTTTACCAGAGCAAGCTCTGTGTATTGGCTGTGCTTTTAGATTTTTTTGGCAGCATATTTTTTTCCCTTTCCCATAGCAATAGGTAAAAGCTTTAATCCTTCGTAAAGTCTAAACTCAAGATCCCTTTTTCCCTTACAGATAATTTCTCACTTGAAGCAGTCAATTTAAAGACGTTTCTCTCTGCTTAAAACAGTAGGCTTGTTCTACAGTCCGTTTGCAGCATTAACTTCTGTTCTGAAAATAAACCAAAATTACTTTCTTCAGCTCAAATGATATTATGAGGCCTCAGAGTTCAACTGGTTTCTCTGCATTTAAAAGTGATACATGTGCTTTTCTGCAAACAGCTGTTATATTCTATGTTCTGTTACATGATGCTACAACTAGATTTAAGGGTGTTTATCCTATTTTTACAACCAGATAGTCTTTGATGGGAAGAGACAAAGTAAGGAAAACAAAAACAAAAACTGTCCTGCTAAGTTCTCGAAGGGAAACAAGTGATGCTATGAAATGGACTTGAAGGAAAGAGAAAAGAAAAAAGTGAAGTTGTATAGAAAATATTGGAAATACTATGATCTGTGGGAGTATGAGCTGAGTTGTGGGGAAAGAGTTGATACATCACATCATTGAGTTTTCTTTTATGTAACAGCATTGCTATGTTCATATGGAAGTTCACCGCCCTAAAAATAAACATGTTCTTGCCTTCCGTTATGTTTGCAATATCAAATGGAGTTTCCTGCATGAATTTTTCATTTTGCATATTGAGAGGGATCTAAATTTGATTTGTACCCAGTAATTTCTTAAAGGTCAAATCCCATAGTTAAGGTGGTGTTTTGCATTTCATCAAAGACAGTAGTTTTGAAAGGAAATTACCTGTGAAGGTTCCCAGTAGGGTGTGGCAGTGGTACCTTCTTGTATATTGTTGTTTTTAAATTATACTGAAGTCTGAAGTATGAGCCAGTAAAACTGCATTTGTGTAGTTGGGCCAATATATGCGCATTCTTTCTTTTCATAAGTGAAATAGTACACATCTAGATAAAAATACATTTGACAACACATAAATTAGTCATCTGTTTTATCTCCTTTGTTTGCAGGTTGGATTTGCTACCATTTTATGCAAGACTGGTTGCTACGTTGCATCCCTGTATGTCTGATGTAGCAGAGGATCTTTGTTCCATGCTGAAAGGGGATTTCAGATTTCATGTATGTTTTGTTGATTTATTTTTTTGGATTCAGATTAAATGCTCTGATTGCAGACATCCTTTGGGGAATAAAATAACATTTGATATGTAGATGTAAAATTTGTAAATTCACTAAATATTTTTCTGTCAACTGTTTGGACTTGTTCTAGAATACTAGATTTGTATATCTATGCTGAATATTTCTTTAGGGACTGTATACCTGCTTTTAGTCATACAGAGACTACTTACTGATTCTAAAACTACAGGCTCTAAAATAGTTAACCAATACTTTACTGTGGCACAGCGGGTGGCCACCTTGCGATGTGTTATAGCTGTAGATATGTTAGAGGACTTTAGTTTGGAGGAGGGGCAATGTTGGGGAAAGAAATTCAGAAGCTTTTGAAGAAACAAGGCCATAAAAAGATTTAGGAAACCTGGTGATAGGTAGGAGTAGCGCATAAGGAGCCAAGCAGTTAGCAAACACTGCTGGATTATGAACTTATTCGTGCACATCTGAATCAAAGTAGGTATCTTTGAGGGCCTGAAATAAACTGTTTTTTAGGTAAGAAAAAAGGACCAGATCAACATTGAAACAAAGAATAAAACTGTGAGATTTATTGGTGAGCTTACGAAGTTTAAGATGTTCTCCAAGAATGATACTCTCCACTGTTTAAAGGTTAGTGTTGTATTTGGGCTGTAGTAGTCTAAGTGCTGATAATGTATCTACATCCTAATCCTCTTCATATATCTATTGATGATGTTATCCATTATTTCCTTGCATATGGTGCTTTAAACCCTCATGTCTGTTGCTGCTGTTTATGTGGAGACTTCATTAACTGTTCTAGAAGTCAGATTGTTTTAATTTTTCAATTGGTAGGAATATTTTAAAATAAATTTCCTCTTTTATTAGCAATTTGGTTATGTACCATTTTGTTTTTAAAGTGATGGTAGACAGTGCTACTTATTCATCTGCTTGACATTGCAGAACTTTGATTACGTTGGTTTCAATGAATGTTTTTTCAGAGAAAATAACAGTAAGGGGGAGGATTTGGAGGCAGAAAACTTTTCAGTGATGCCAGGGGAAGCTTATCTGCCATTTTACCTTTTGTTTGCTGAGGAACGGAACAAATCTTTGGAAATCATTAATCTCTAGACATAAAATCTTAAATTGCCTGCTGATAAACATTCAAACTTACCATTGTTGTCAAGTCACAAATTAAAAATGGGGTTTAAAAAAGTAGAGTGCCTTTTATAAAAGATGGCTGGAGGCTAACACTGGTTAAGAACCCTTCCTGTGGGATTAGTTTCTATTCATTGAGTAGGTATTGAAGCAGAATTCTTAGTCAGTTATAATTTTTCTTCTCATCTATAAAACACCGTAAAATGCAAAGCTCTGATTTTTAGTAATTGCTTAACTGAAACAATACAATTAAATTACATGTGCTTTGAGGTTATTCATGCAGTGTTATTTGGCTTTCCAGTCTAACGGGAAGAATTTTAAAGCAGATATAACCAAGTTGCAAGGGGTGTGAGAGGGACTATAGTGTTTGATTTTAATATTGTGGTCTTCTAATGCTGTATTTTGGAAGCATCCTGTTGTTCAGGTTTCTGGAGGCTAGACTTGCAGTCTAGACTGTTCTTACAATACTTGTTCAGTGAGATACAGTATTTTGAATTTTGGTAACATATAATCAGTGCAATCTATTTGTGTTTTCTTTCTAAAAGAATATGGTGCACAACATAAGTGTAAAGTATGGTAGATGTAAGTTTTTTTCTGCAGTTGAAAAAGATATCTAATAATCTCTGTGTTTATATAAATGTTTACCAGATGCTTCTGTCAGACTTTTCTCATCACCATATTGAAATGGCATGTACTCTGCTGGAAACCTGTGGAAGATTCCTCTTTAGGTCCCCAGAATCTCACTTAAGAACCAGTGTTCTTCTGGTAAGAGAAAACTTCTTGTCTTTTGCGGGAGGGTGTTATTCAATGAATTAAAACAGTTACTACTTGTATTGTCTGGCTTTGTGATGTGGTCTGACTGTAGTGATGATTGAGATTAATATCTTAATTGTCAGTTACAGTGGTTACATGCTCGTAAATACAGACTCCCATGAAGTTGTACCCTGAGTGCTCAGGGTATCTTGCCTCCTTGTTGAATGAGGCTGAGAGACTGGTGTAATGTATGTTCAAGTCCTAGGCTGCCTTGGCACTGTCAGCCTTTGTGGTCCAGTGGACTGGTATCATGTTGTTATTTATAACCTGTCCAGAGCTACTCAGCTCTGAGATTACACCTCCTGTAAGAACAGATTTCTGAAAGTATTCTGTAGGACTCCAGTTGCCCTGCAGATCTGTTCATGACTTGAAAAGAAAGTGTAAATAACAAATTAAATTTCTGAAGGAAAACATTATTGATTTTAAACTACGAATGATACAGAAAAAAGAGAAAAACAAAGGATACTGTGGGTGGCGAAGTGGTAGTAGAGGGAACCAGAGATAAGATATCTCAACTGGAGGTGAAGATAATTGTGAAACAGGTGGTTTCTGTGCCCCGTGTAATGATCTGAAGTCCTAAATGTGAAGAACGAATATATGAAGACACCAGAGGAAGGAGTTTTAGAAGTAGAGATTGGTAATTAAGAGTAGGAGTTGTAACCGTAAGTCTACATAAATAATGGCAAAGATTTAAAAATAATATCTCTGGGTCCTATTTTACTGCATGAATTCAAGTCCTGAATGATATATTTACTGGCTTGAGAGTAGAACTGTGTCCTAGGCAAGAGACAAAGATGGCTGAAGAAGTCCTTCAGAGATTGGCACTAGAAACAGGAAATGGTATTAAATTAAATAAAAAGCAGCTTTAGCAGATACCGACCCAGTAATAGGCCTTGTTGTTGTATTGGAAGTCTGATGAGATGTTTCCACATTCCTTTCAAAGCTGTGCAGTGTGGAAAGAATATAGACATGTATATGCAGTAAAGAAAGTGGCTTGAGGGAGAAAATGGACTGAATTCCCTTCTGGAAGGGAGAGGTTTAAGTGTCTGAAATCTCCTTCTAGAGACACAGCTCTTTAGGGTGTGAGATATCACTGTCTCTTCTATATGCCTTCTTTCTTATCAAAGCACAGGATTACACTTTCTCTGAAGCTATAGCCTACCTTCTCATTCTATAGCCGCATTCTATAGCATTAACAGACAAGCAGTTGTTGCATGCTTGGGTATATTGATTTACAGTTTATTTTCCACAAAATGCTGTTTCTTTCTGAACCTCTTTGAGCACCACAGCATTTGTTGCGGTGGTGTAGTCACAAGAGGAAAGAGATGAACAATCAATTGCAAATTCTTGGTTCACGTTTTTGTTACAGTGTGCATTGTATCTTGAAAGGTTTGAATCTCTCAGTTTTCTAAACATTTGCCAGCTGCTGTGTTTTATTATTAAATATACTCCTTTCCATCATCAGATATCTTTCCCATGAAGACAGTGTTACCTTTTCTTTAAAAGATGCGTTGCTCATTGCTACCATTTTTTGTAGTTAATAAAAATTTTAGAAGTCAGGAAAAATTAAACCTTTTACCAGAGCTGCTTTTCATAGTTGACTGCCTTCAGTCTTATGCACTACAATTGCTAGCTGTTTCACTGAAATCTGCTGGGTGAATGCTAAACAGGGCTTGACTGTGAAGTGTAAGACAAACCACAAACACAGTTCCAATAACTGTGGCGTAAAACCTTACAAGATTTCATGTAAGTACTCTTTTCTTAGGCATTGAGGAGCCAAGGAAAGATGGAGATGGCAAAAAAGTTTAGTATGTCTACTGAGACATAAACGAGGCTTAACAGATCTAATTTTTGCAACCATTGTAATTGCTATATCTTCTAATGTTGCCCTGTAGAAACTGTGGGAATGAATTTTGACTTAAATAATATTACACAAATTGGGCTGTAATCTCACAGTACCAGTTAGTGTGAACTCTAGGAAAGATTGCTTCTAAAGCAAGCTAATTTGGATCTTGTGGTAAAAATCTATGTAGATGTAAAGCTGATCTTATCCGTTGCACCTATAGGGTAGAACTAAGACCCATTGATCTTCCCAATAATTATTGGTCTTAATCTTTACTGCTGGCTTTATATTATATAAAGATGTCAAACAGGCTTTGTGTCTCTGATTAAAGACAGCATTGCTTTGTCACAGTGTGGAAGGATGTCATAGCTAAGAATGCATTTTTAAAATAATTAGTTTTCCCTTTATTACTTTTAAAGTAAAGCGTTCTGTGAAGTGCTGCAAACTTAGCGGCACTGTGACTTATTCTAGGGAAACGTCTAATGGTCACATTCATTTTTTGTGGAACTAGTGTCACAGTCTACAAATCATTTAAAGATTATTCTTTTATCAAGGCTATTTTTACTCCTTTTAATCATTCTTCTTGGCATTTATTTCAAATTCAGTGTTCTTTATGTAATTTAAAGTATTGATGTAAAAGTAACTTGGCTTTAGGATTGGCCTGTTGAAGAATGCATTATTTGAATTGGTGCTTTGGAAGGAAGGTCAACATTATCTGGATCTATGTTTCTGTAATATAATCATGTTATAATGCTGAATTTGTTTGTTTTGCTGTTGTGGTCTTGTTAAAAGAATATTTGAAGTTTTGGTATTAAAAGCACTCTGATGCCTTTTTAATCCTTTGACTTAGACAGATGGGTCAAATTGTCTTTTTAAGTTTTAGAGCAAGATCACTTGTATTTATAAACATGGAACTTAAGCTTACAGTACTCAGTACTCGAGGTGACTCCAATTATAGATTGAGTTCAGACTGTGGGAAAATGTTTTTACAGACAAAGTACTAGTAGTCAGAATGAGACAGTTAATTCACTAAGAGTACTGTGCTTCCAAGAAATTTAGAATGTTGCTTTTGAACTGTTGGAAGGAGTAGCAGGGCAGAGCAGGGTAGTTTGTAAAGGGAAGGAGAAGCCGGACAGTTCAGTACCATATTGCAATCTGATAATTTCAATGTCAGTCATGCCAAAATGATTTTCTCATTTAGGCTTTTTCTGTCTGTTAGGTGTTACACAATGACTTCTCTCTCTTTGTACTGCAGTGTACAGGGAGGTTTTGTTACTCAGCAAGAAAAAAAATTCCGAACCCTTTTATTAGTTTAACTTGGACATCTTAATGTTGTTTTTGACCTCTCTTTATCAAAGAAAGAACAGAAACCTAATCTTCAGATGAAGCACTTGACTTTTGTATTCTGAATTTTAGCCTAATGGAATGAAGACAGTTGTAGTTAATTATCTTTGTGGGCTTCAAACTGCAGATCTTGCTTTTTTCTTCTGAAATATGTCAAGGTTTATGTTATTGTAAATAATAAGGTAGTAAATTATTATGGTTTCTCATTCCCACCTGGCTTTCTCCCTTAAATTGCTTAAAATGGTGATGACTTTTACTAGAGATTGCGACTAATACCATCAACTTGGATTATACACTTGGGGATTGCTCAAAAGTAAGTGATAAATTACAGTGACTGGATACTTGGGGTAGTGCACAGCGCAGTTCTGGGAAGAAACACTTTAATTATATTTATGTAATGTATTTACTCTTACTTACAGTATAATGCACAACTTAGAAAAATATACAAATTATTGGTAGGTTTAGGACTTTTTTATCTGCAATTTTATTTGCAAGCCTTTCTGCATTTTGTTATGCTTTGGTTTGTCCTACTTGATTCATCACTTTATAGTAAAACATGATAAATGTCATTAAGGCAGCAAATGTTTTTTTTAAGAGAAGGAAAAAAAATTACAGAGGTAATATTAACGTATGTGGCATGGTAAGGTTTTGGAACTTTCTACTCTAAGGAGAGTAGAAAGGTGAACTTTTCCCCTCACATAAGACAATTTATGTCCTCAGTTTTTAAAAGTACTGTGCACCTTTTGGGCATCTGTAGGTAAATTTCTTACTGCTTTGCAGAAATTCCCAATTGGAGAGGAACATTCTCAGTCAGGGAGTCAAAGGGGAGGCCATTGGTTGGTGTCAGATTGAGATCTTCCTGGAAGCAGCAGCATACAGTCTAGGAGGAGGTTAACTTATTTGTTGGGTTACTGTGTTACACAAAACTACTTTTTATCATTGAATTAGCAGCTGAAACTGGAGGTCAAGGAGCTGTTTTAGGTACACGTACACTTTGGTTGAACTGAACCTAATTGCCTTCTAAAAGAAACTTGAAATTATCCAAGCTTCATGTGGAGTCCACCATAATGAAAAACTGGGCTTTTTCACCAGCAAATATGATTTAAACTCTTTCCACTACTTTACTGGGCTTACTGATGGTTGTGTGTAGTGATAAAATAGTATTTGTACCTTAGATTTGCTTAGTTTCTGTTGATGCTGTAAATTGCTGTGTAACCAACCTCTACTGGCTGAACCAGTGCAGTTTCTTTTCCTGTTGAATCACCTTAGAGTGATTTTGAGTATATGGGATTGCACAATGTACGTAATCTAATGCAGTTTATACAATTACACAGATATGTAAGCACATCTATATTAAAAAAAAGGTCTAATGATGAAACTAAATTCCTCTTCACTTTTAACTGTAAAAATCCGTGGCCTGTAACTGCTACATTTCTTCTTATACGGAAATTTTCAAAACCCACAGAAGAAATTTTAAAGTACATATCAAAAATGAAATGTGGAGGAAAGATTGTATTCAGTGAGGAAAATTGGAACTATCCTGACAGTGAAGTACAGTAATTAGTGTTGATGTAGCAACCTTCAACTTGTCTGGTTTTTCCGCTTATACTGCTTTATAGTAGGTACTGTTTTCCTTGCAGACCATTCTGCTTGAGTAAACAGCAACAATGGAGCATATAGTAAGAAAAGTACCATTGGCTATCATGTTGAAAACTCATTTGAAACCATCACTAAACTCCCTGGAGTCACACATCGATGTGAAACTAGATTGCCACTCTTATGGTGATTCACTGTGCTTGTGTCAAGAAAGCTGCGTTTCAGCTGCTTTAGATAAATAAAATCATGTTTTGAATAGAGTGGCTTATAGTCTTATTAACTATTTATCTAGATGTTTAGATTTCAAGTTAAACTTTAAATAACTTTTGAAACCTTGTTTTGTGGTAAACAGTTATAAAAATAGGCAGTTTTGAAGAACAGTGACCTTGGCAATAGCAACATGGAATCATACACAGGCTTTGTCCTTTCTTCTGTTCATCCAACCTTTTTACTTATTTTTCTACTACCTTTGTTTTGTTTATCCCAGATATAACAATAAAAGCCTTTGGCTTGGAATTGTAGTATGCCAACATCTTTCACCAGTCGTTTGTATTTATTTCCAGGAACAAATGATGAGAAAAAAACAAGCAATGCATCTTGATGCACGCTACGTTACAATGGTAGAAAATGCCTATTACTACTGTAATCCCCCTCCAGCTGAAAAAACTGTGAAGAAAAAACGGCCTCCTTTGCAGGAATATATTCGTAAGCTTCTTTACAAGGATCTTTCCAAGGTCACCACAGAGAAGGTAAATCATTTTGAAATCCTTAATACAGGTATTTATTGGAAGTGATGTAGTACCAAATTTTGGAGGGTTTGGGGGGAGTTTAATTTTTTTAATTGCAAAGAAGAGGAGAGGGATCATGGTTTTTTGTCCCTCATTAAGACAGTTTCTCTTCTTGTATTGTAGCACATAGAAGCTTCAGTCATGGATTTAAATTCTCCACAGCATTAAGTGCTGTACAAAGAGAATGAAATAAGAATCCTTGTGCTAAGTGTCTTCTGTACAGAGCAACAGACGAAAAGATGATGGTTAAATACAGACTGTAAGAGCAAGGAAATTATGGAATGGGTCTGGATAGCTTGATTATTCACTAGAAGACAGGAGTTGGATTATATGTAAAATTTCCGTAGGTACAGATGTGGAGGATGATTGAAAAAGAGAATGAGCTTGCTTGCAGGTTCTTACAGTGATTTCATCCCAACCTTGAGAGACGCAGGATGACAGTGAGTATCTTGCTATTTTGCCTGATAAAATGTTAAGGTTGTCTTAAAATTTGGTTTAGGTCCTGAGACAGATGCGCAAGCTGCCTTGGCAGGATACAGAAGTAAAAGACTATGTAATATGCTGTATGATCAACATCTGGAATGTGAAATACAATAGCATTCACTGTGTGGCCAACCTCTTAGCTGGGTTGGTCCTTTACCAGGAGGACGTTGGAATTCACGTTGTGGATGGTGTGCTAGAGGATATTCGACTAGGAATGGAGGTAAACAACCAGCATTCTTAATAAGCTGTACGTATCTGCTTATGTCAAGAGGAAAACATTTTAAATAATCGTGCTTAAGGAAAAGAATCCTTGACTTATGGTTTTTTTTGTCCAACGTATCTATCTCAGTTGTTTGTCTTTATGTAGGTTAACTGAAATTTATAACACACACCCTCCAAACACTGACAGACTGCAGAGATTACTAGAACAGGTGTTTTGCCCCACTTGAAGTGTAAGGACCTACAACAGTGTAGTCAGATTCGTGCAATATCGAGCAACTTTAGAGAGTAATCCATATCTTAATGGATGTTGTAATTACAAGAATTTACTGAGCAGTGAAAAATTGTCATGGATTTAAGATAAATACATAGGAACTTATAAATACTAGTTGACCACCTTTCATAACTACTTTTTAGTGTTTAATTTTGTGTAATGCGTATAGCCATAAATAACCGTTCTCAACTCTTACCAGTTCTTATACTGATTTTTTTTCTCTGAAAATAAAACGCAGCCTTTTACAAAGATGCTATTGTGTCAGCGTGATAAAGTGAGTTTCTTTTGTCCTTTTTTAAATAAAGGTTAACCAGCCAAAGTTTAACCAGCGGCGGATCAGCAGTGCCAAGTTTTTGGGGGAGCTTTACAATTATCGAATGGTGGAATCGGCTGTAATATTTCGAACTCTTTATTCTTTCACATCATTTGGTGTGAACCCTGATGGTAGTCCTAGTCCACTGGACCCTCCAGAGCATCTTTTCAGGATTAGACTGGTCTGTACAATCCTCGATACTTGCGGGCAGTATTTTGACAGAGGATCCAGCAAGCGAAAACTTGATTGCTTCCTTGTATACTTTCAGGTACTGTAAACTAAGATTTATTTAGTTCTGTAGATTGCTTTAACAAACTCATATTGGTCAGTCTGTTATGTATTTCTCCGAATATGTCACTGTAGTTTTTAGAGTTCTCTAACAGCTGTTTAAAGTGAAGTATACATTCAGTTATGTAGATGTTACTGATGTTCCAGCAAACTGTGGGATACCGGAGTAGCGGCTGATTGATTGAAAGTTTAGGCCTGACCTTCAGGGGTTCTCAACAAGTGGAGAAATGGGCTGGCAGAAACTTTCTGAATTCCAGCAGAGGTAAATATCTAGTCTTCTGATCAAGATAGAATAGCATCATGCAACGATACAGCGTGACACTGACTACCTAGAAAATCAGCTTTGCAGGAATAGAACTGGGACTGCTAAGCTGTATGAACATGACATTAAGTTCTGCACCATTAGGATGATGAAGACCAGCAATGTTCTACATTGCATCAGCAAAAGTGTAGCCAGCAGCTTGAAGAAAATTATTTTCATTTTCCTTTTCTCTTTTTTTTTCCCCTTTTCTTTTTACTTGGCATTTGAGGCCACATGTGGACCACTGTTTTTTGTAGTTCAGTGCTACCTGGTAGATGAGAGGAGAGACATCAGCAAACTGAGCTGAGCCCAGTGGAGAGTTGCCAAAACGATCAGAAAATTCTTGATTTTCACTTTACGGGTTTGCTCAGCTACCAGAGAAGAGAATGCTAATGAGATTACTATCCTCAGATGAATTTTTGAACTGCAGTACAGGCCTATTTTTAACCCCAAAATAAACTTGTTAGTGAAGAAGTCATGGGGTTTTTCACACCTTGTGTTTTCAACAACTATTCTTTTTGACTTTGTCAACTTTTAAGTAATGATTCTGTTACTTATACTTCATTTTCACATACAATATTTGCAACCCATTTACTCTCATATTCTACTGTTAACTTCACTTAACATCAGCATTCACAAAAGAGCAACATTTATTTCTTATGATTTTATTTTAAGAGCTTTGTATGAATTTGTTCTAAAGTGAACTGAGTAAGTCACTTAGTGGTAGCTGAAGTCTTAAAACTTGCCCCTTGTCTCCATGATTTGATTTTGGGGGAATTTGTGTTCTTGGATATCTATGGAGGAAGGAGTTGAAAGCTAGATGAGTAAGTGCTCATCTCACAAAAGGAATCTACCTTTAGAAGAGACTTTCAGTCTTTTTTGCTTTTTTGCTCAGTCTTCATACTTCTGACAGTTGCTATGATAAAAGGAGCATATTCTTAATATTTGTGATATACAGTGTTGTAAAACAATATTTAATGATACCAGATTATCTAATAGTTGTGTGAAACAGGAGAGCATTGATATGAAATTTTTTGCCTTTTCTACTGTACTGGGGCTAGGCATTACGCACTCCAAGCACTGTCATTAATAAACTTTATTTGAATATTTTGTATTCTAGCGGTATGTTTGGTGGAAAAAAAGCCTGGATGTTTGGACAAAAGACCATCCCTTTCCCATAGACATAGACTATATGATCAGTGATACACTGGAACTGCTGAGACCCAAGATAAAGCTCTGCGGTTCTCTGGAAGAAGCTATCAGACAGGTGCAAGACTTGGAACGAGAATTCTTAATAAAATTAGGTAAGAAAATGTACAAGGGAAATGAGGTTTTTTGTTGATTCTTGTTTTTCTTAAAATTCCCTTCTGTATGGTGATGACAATAGGTAGCTACTGTTATTCTCATTATATAGTCTCCTTATTCTCATGATAGAAATATTTTTGGGAGTTCTTAGTATTTTTCTGATCACTGTAGAGGTCACATGAAATCTCTGTACTTTTCAAGCCATTGAGTGTTTAAAACAAAAAAGTCAATATGAATACTGTTAATAGAGTAGTATTTGGAGAGGGGTTGTGCTTGTGTGTATATATATGTATATTTGGAGGAGTGTGGTGCAAATGATTAAGTTAGAAAACTCTGAATTTAATCAGAAAAATTTAGGAAGTGCATTTTACAAAAAGTGAGGAGTATCTACACAATAATTACTGCAGCCTCTTGGCTGGCGAGCACTGATGGGAACCAACAGGGTCCTTTTGGTACATTGATTGCTTGCAACTCTGTTCCTTCCCCAACCCTGTGTTTGACAGAAGTTGCTATGTCAAAGTATACATTAGTGTAAGACTACAACAAAAGAGAGAATGTTTCACTTTTCATAGAATCATAGAATAATAAGGGTTGGAAGGGACCTTAACGAGCATCTAGTTCCAATCCCCCTACCACAGGCAGGGACCTGTCCTGCTTGGTCAGCCTGCTGCATGTTAAAATGCTGTCAGGTACTTTGAGCCTTACACTTCCTTTGGAGTAATTGTGAATGGGCTTTATGTCTCCATAGAGGCCAGAGGATTATTTTCTTTTAATGAATTAAATCTTTAATTGGATTATTAAAGTGGGATTTTTTGTTCTTAAAATATTTCTGTTGGCTAGGTTGTGTGCTGGTTCATAGTTCCTGCTAAGACTGCAGTGATGTATACGTATAAATCTTGCTGTGTTAAAAATTGCTGAATTTCATGAGAAAAATGCTGGGCTTGCAGCACTACTCACTTGACAAAATACTGGTTAGTGTGCATCTAAAACTACTATAATCACTAACCTTTAAACCTTTCGTACATGTGAGTTCTTACTAATTATTGGTTACTACTGTGCTCACTTTTCATTAAATGGAGTTGTTATCTAATCTTCAGTTTTTATTTGAAGGCAAGCTTGTTCATGAAAAGCTTTTATATGTAAATGTTACACTCTGTAAGTGTAAATTAGAGCCTTAATAGTACTGCATCTCATTGATCAAGTTCAGTTTTTAAGAATAACCCTTTAATCCAGTGGGCTGAATATGTGTCATTGCCAGGTAAAACATTGCAGCTTCTGGTTTAGGAGGAGTTCTTGTCAATACACTGTTCATTTAATTTCATACCTTAAAATTGCCTTTATAGTAACTGAGATGCAGATAACAATTTCATTATAGTATATTTGAAATTATTAGCTTTTATGTTTTCAAAATGATAACCAAGAAGTAATTTGTAAGTAGTTGCATAAATTGTAGTGTTATTTTAAAAGATAACCAGCAAGTGCTTCCTACAAATCATAGGAACTTCTATTCTCCAAGTCACCACTACTATAACAGTTGGATTTGATGTAGTTAAGGGGGCAACGTGAACGTAAGCAAGTGTTGGAGAGCATTTTATGGTGTTTATTTTGACACAAGCAAACCCCATGAACAGTACAACCTTTTCAAAGGGGGTTGTGTTGTGTGTGTTCCCCCAAAGTCCATTTCTTTTCTTGATATTGATATGAGTTGTTTGCTATTCAGTGTTGGTTTAGGGTGGGATAGTTCCAAGTCCTCCTATTAAATAGAAGTGCTTGAAGGTGCACTTTAGGGAGGTTGTCTTGCATATAATTGTGGAGCAGCACATAGTTTGAAGAGCACAGTGTTTACAGAGAGGGTGGGGTTTTTATTTCTGAGGCTTCTCTGATTTAAGCGGGACTATAAAAATTCACCTCCTCCTGAAGCTAATGAGATTGTTATAAAGACCTGCCTCACGTGTGTTGTCTGCATATTGCTTCTGTTTAAGGCATCTGCAGGCATCTGCAGAAAAAACAAATCTGGTATGCCCCAAAACGTGTATATCCAGGATCTAGACTTCTGCTTAAGAATTGTGTACTATTGCATTTGCTCTTCATGTATAGCAGAGAGCAAATAAGGAATGCCAAGAGCACAGAACTGATGTCCAGAAAAAGTTAAGCTAACAGCCAGCCCTGAGTGTGGTTGGTATAAGTTCAACATCTGAATGACAATCTGCATCGTGACTGTAGTGAGTTCTTAGGAAAGTGTTTGAAAAAATACTGGTTTTGATCTACTGTGTCTCAGAAGGCTGACATAGGCATTGCTTTCTGCTACCTTAAACCACGATCCTCTGGAGGACTGAGTGGTTTTCTAAGTTAATGAAAGAATACAGTAAAAGAATGTCTGGGAACAGTAGTATGTGCTGAAGTTTGTTCTATTTGGCATTGGATGACTGAATTTTTGCTATAGCTGTTCTCTAAAAAAAAAAAATCTTCATTTTTTTCCTGAATCAGAACCATGCCTGATTGTTAAATATTTTCTCTGAAAACTATGCTGATTAAAGTCTATATCTGAGACTAAGTTTGACACTGAAACACTAAAATAAAGTAAAACTTTTTTTTTTCATTACTGCAGGGGTGATAGGGGTAAGGTTATTACATTGAAGGATGCCTTTTTGAAAGAAAGCAGAGGTTGAGAGCTGTCCTTGATACCTTGCACACAGACAAAACTAAAGTCTCTTGAGGGGTAGAGGTGGCAAGAAGGTTAGTAAGAGAAACTGCAAGATGAGTTCAAACGCAGTGAAAAAACTGTCAGTCTTGTCTGCAAATAGGATGAGTGTACTAAATAATACTTGTGGAAGGTACTCTGATTTCCTAAAGATTTTGTATCAGCACATGCACCCTCATAGGTTCAATTGTAGCCTCGGAGCATTAGAAAAGAGTCAGAAAAGTTTGTTACAGACTGAGAGAATTGTTGTTTCAAAACTGTTAACTGACAGTACTGTGAAGTACTGGAACTACATCTATAAAGGCTTGATGTTCTTCTGGGTTCCGCTGGTTTCACAGAGTATCTGTAGCTTAGTACTTCTATTTCAGTGCATGTTTCATTAAGATTGCACGTTCAGTTTGAGGATATTTTGAAGCAGTTTGCCTAGTACAACTTCTTGATTGCACTTCTATGGAAGATCTTAAACAGTCTCTGTAATGTTTTCCTCCTTTTCTGCAGGGAAATTGCCCCCCTTTACAAGCAAGGTAACTATATTGCAAATGTTTCATTCAGCAGTTGAATATTATGACCTACTGGAAGTTTGTGTTTGTTAACAATGGACTTTTCAAGAGGACTTCCACATACAACTTGAGTGGTTTTGTGTGCTGTAATGTTCTAATTCTTGTTCAAATTCTTTCTCTTTTTCCAAATTTCAGGAATTGTGAATGACAAAGATTCCAAAGATCCTATTACGGAAGGAGAGAACCTGGAAGAGGATGAAGAGGAGGAAGAAGGTGGAGCAGAGACAGAGGAACAATCTGGAAATGAAAGTGAAGTAAATGAGCCAGAAGAAGAGGTGAACTTAATAATTTACCTTGCCTCGCAAAAAAACCTTTCTGAAGTCCTTCTGTGTCACAGAGTTAGCAGGTGAAATGTGGGTATGCACAACCCAGTCAGTAGTCTGGGGAGATTTCCATCTCAGTTCTGAATATATGGAAAACTGAACACAGTGTCTGTGGCTTATTCCAAAGAAATTATCCCAAAACCTTGAACCTGACAACTTTGCTCAGGGTATATGCTGCTTCTCAACAAAAAGGTGCCTTCATTTTTTTTGGCATGAAAACACTTACAGATAATTTTCTTTATCTGTTGTAAAGCAAATGTATTGACTAGACGTCAGAGCAGTCATCTAGGAAAAATAACAAGTGTTCAGAGTGTGCCTGTATAATATGAATAAATAAAAGATTTATGGAGCATAACAGCCTTCCTTGTTTACTCTGCCAGTAATCTTTCGAATCAAAAGTGGTGAGGCCAATAGAAAAACCCCATATGTGTACATAGAAATTCTAACTTGTCACTATGACACAGCAAAGTTGACGTGATAATTGTAGTTTTTATGAGAAAATGAGTTCATCAAGGAAACAGGAAACACTTTTTCTCCTTGTGCTTGGGTTGACTGGTTTGCTGATAAGCTTTCTTTCAGTCTGTGCCTCTCAGTATTAAAATTCCTGATGTTTGGCTGGGTTTGTGCCATTACTCACAGATTAATAATATTATTAGAATAAAAAATGGTTTTAGGGTGGGGAAAGAACTTCTGATGATCTTGTCCAACCTGCCTTGCCCAAAGCAGGATCACCTACAGCAGGTTACCTGAGGTAACATCCAAGCAGTTTTTGAATATCCAGAACCTCTGGGCATTTTGTTCCTTTACACCAGGAAATAAAACCTTTTTTAATTAGATTTAAATGAAATTTTTTAACTTGTGTCCATTGCTTTGAGTCACAGGCTACTACTGAGAAGAGTTCAACTCCCTCTTCTTTTCTCCCTCTTTTCAGGTACTTACATACACGGAGAAAATCTCCCACCCAACCCCAGTCTGTCTGCTATCCAGACTAAACAGTGCTATCTCTCTCAGCCTCTGTTATGACAGAAGCTCTAATCCCTTAATGATCTTCACAGCCTATTGCGCGACTTCTTCCAGTATAGCCATGTTTGTCTTGTACTGGAGAACTCAGCTGGGCACAGCACTCCAGATGTCTTGCCAGCGCTGGGAAGGCGAGCAGGATCACCTGCTTTGACCTGTTGACAACACTTTTTCCTAGTACAGCCCAAAACGCAGTCATCTGGCTTTGCTGCAGGGGAGCATTGCTGGTTCTTGGTCTGTTTGTTATCCTGAGCTGCTTTCCAGATGGGCAACCTCCAGCTGGGGTTACTGCTCCTGAAGTGTAGGGCTCCACATTTCTTTCTCTTCATTAAACTTCCTGAGTTCTTGTCTATCCATTCCTCCACGTTGTAGAGTTCCCCCTGAGTGGCGGCACAAACAGCAGGTTTATCAGCTGCTACTCCCAGTTTTCTGCTATATGTTTGTGAAAATGTCAGATAAAGCTGGTTGAGTCCAGACTGAAACATTAAATACAAAACATAACATGCAAATGTACTCCTCTCCCATGTAACAAGTGATGGGGCAAGAGGAAGTGGCCTCCTGTTGCACTAGGGGAGTTTTAGATTGGATATTAGGAAATATTTCTTTACTGAAGGGGTGGTGAAGCATTGGAACAGGCTGCCCAGGGAAGTGAGAGATTCTCCACCCTTGGAGGTGTTAAAAAAAATGTGTAGGTGTGGCACTTCAGCATGTGGTGTGAGGCTGACAGTTGGATTTGATAGTCCTAGAGGTCTTTTGAACCTTAATGATTTGGTGATTCTACTAACACTGAACTGAACTAAACTGATTCAGATGGAGAAAGGGTGGGAAAGGTAGGAAATGTGCATAAGGAATCAGATGCAAGCAGGCTTTTTGTTTTAAAAACAGTCAGAAGTTATTCTGTTCTCAAATTTTAAAACATTGACTCTTTCAGGAGGGCTCTGACAATGAGGAAGAGGAAGGTGAAGAAGAAGAAGAGGAGAACACAGATTATCTTACAGACTCCAATAAGGAAAATGAAACTGATGAGGAGAATACAGTATGTATTATTACTTTAGATAAGTGTATTGACATCTGCACCTTTGATTTTCTTTACTGAATGTGTTTTGTCAATGATACTCATAACATGTCTGGGAAACACAGCCAGAACACTCCCTGCTACTCTTCTAAGTATATCTTACGGTTTGTTTGTGTGTCTTCAAGCTTTCATTGCTGTCTTTGGAAAATATTTATGCCATCAACTTTATAACCATGTGTTTGCATAGGATTATGCACTTTCACAGGTAGCCAGACAGGAAAAGATTGCACAGATGGTGGGTTTGCAGTGCCAGCAGTGGTAGCAAACTGTTATGGTGCAACAGGGCAAACTAGTTACTCTCCAGGGATCTCAAACCTGAAAAAGAGAGAAAGAGGCACAAAATTTCTAAAATACAGATTTGGGGTTGGTAGGTTGTAACATCTGGAGTAGGAGAATCCATTCAGGTGAACCTCAATTGTGGATACATAGTAAGGAAAGTAATGATCATTCCAGAACAATGTGTTGGGGACTGACTTCAAACACTTAACGCTGTCATGTTTTGCTTTCCAAATACTAAAGTGTAAGTATTCATTTTGAAGAGACCATCTGACTTTATGGCCTCAGCAGAGAAATTAGTTACATTAGGTGTGGTAGGGATAGAGACATTTCCATATCTAGCATGTGTACGTATGCATCTGTACACATATGCTAGTATGTCAGAGTGTTAAGAGTGGCCAGCTTTCATAATAATTAATGCAATAAACATCAGAAAATATTTTTTCAGGAAAATAATCCAGGTTGAAAACTTTTTAAACAATTTTCTTAAGCTTTCGATTATGTATGTTATGGAAGCAATTTTTCCTATTATTTCTAGACTGAATATTTGTATTTTTGATTCTAATCTAATAAAACGGTTGTTTTTTGCCCCATTGCAACAGGAAGTAATGATTAAAGGAGGAGGACTTAAGCATGTCCCTTGTGCAGAAGATGAAGACTTCATTCAGGCGTTGGATAAAATGATGCTGGAAAATCTTCAGGTATAAATATTTATTTTCTTAAAGGAATGCAATTTGCTCTACAGGTGCCTGTATTTGATGGGGTTTTTTTAAAGTAAATAAAGGAATAATAATACATAGCTTACCATACTAAAGAATGTGGATTTTTTTTTTAGCTGTGGCCTTTTCTTTGCAACTGACACGTTTGGATAAGTAGGTTTCTGTATAACGGCTGCTAATTATATTTGCCCATTGAATATATGATATGCTGACAATACTTGTTTTATGAATAACTGCATCAGATCCTATGTAGCACTTCTGACTTTTATCTCAGACTATCCAAACTTAGGTTTTCACTTGTTTAAAATCTCTTGGCATTTAAATTTATATAACCTTTAAGTCCTGTGTATTTTTTTGTCACATCTAGCAAATATTTAAATATTTATAAACAAATCTCTAGATTTCTTTCCTTACAAGATTAAGTCATCTGTAAGTCCTTTGAAATTTTAAGTATTCTGTCCCTGTAACTCTCTTCTTCACAAGCAAGGAAAACGTGATGAAGCATAATACGTTTATTTGTATATTACTCTGTCTTCTTGGAAGGTTGACTTTGCTCAGTCATGAAAATATGAACATTACCAGGCTGAACGTTTTTAGCATCTGACCATTTATATAATTTACTGTGTTTTTTAATAGCAACGGAGTGGCGAATCTGTGAAAGTACATCAGTTGGATGTTGCTATTCCTCTCCATCTCAAAAGTCAGCTTAAGAAGGGTCCCCCACTTGGAAGTGGGGAAGGAGAGTCAGAGTCTGGAGACACAATGCCCTTTGTCATGTTAACACGAAAAGGCAACAAACAGCAGGTAAGAGTTCACATAGTGTATAGATATTGCTTAAGTAAATAAAATCCTTTCAGTTTTCTGAAAGTCATACTCTGTAACATCAAGTCACAATATTTTGATTCTTCATCCTTTTATTAGATTAGTTTGCAGGCATCTTTATTTTGATAAATAGAAACTACTTTGTGTAGTTTACTAATACCAAGAATTCCAATAGAAATCATGTAGGAAAATTCTGTGGTTAAATTATACCATTGATGATGACTTTTTGTGATCACACCAGTGGGATATGCTATGTTTTATGTATATTTTAAACATAGTTAAGATGAATGCTTGTGATTGGTGGACTGCCACTGAAGTTAGAAAGAGTACCAAAGAAAAGGAGAAGGAATGCTCCAGAATCTTCAAGGCTCTGCAGATTTTCCTGAAAACACATTCAGCTTCAAATCAAGATTAATTCCATTTTCTAAGTAACTGCCAGTTGTTTGAATTTGTTCAACTCAGGAAAAAGTCATTATCTCTGAAAGCTTTTTTTAGGGGACTCTTCAGTATGCGCTGAGTGAATCTCTCTGAGGAACTTAAATGGAAGTCATACTGACAGAACAGATAAAACCCGTGCTTTGTGTAGCTGAGCTGCAGATTTGTTTTGGCTCTTTCCCCAGTATATGTTTGAGTTTTCCTGTGTCAGCAACTGTATAGTATACAAATCAATACTTAGACATTCCATATGCATTTCTTATCACAATTTAGGTCTTCTAAAGAAACCTTTTAGTTTCAGTTGTATAACCAATGATGAAAACAAATTACTCTTGAGTTTATATCAGAAACAAATCCAAGGCATTGTTTCATTCTATGCATCTGTACCTTCCAAGTGGTTAGATCAGTGTCATTAATTTGTTTCAACTTAGTATAACAGCTGAGGTTTATAAACCTGAAGTAGTTTTTCTCCTTCTTCATCTGAAAGACACTTCAACAATCTGTGTAGAAAGTGAGGGCTCTTCATAGAGAACACTTGAACTAGTATGTGCTGTGCTCAGTGCTTTGGAAATGTAAGTGGTGATAGCTGTTTGAGCACATGTGTACTTGCATTTAGTAGTGATGATTAACTGGTTTCCTTACTACATTTGTATCATTATTCTGTTTTCCTGGAGCTTGAATGTTGTATACAAAGTTGTGCAGGAACTTTGAGTGAGGATTTTTTAACTGTTGTCAAAGGGGTGAGAAGGGATTTAAGAGAACTCTGTTTTTTAAGAAGTGGTGTTCAGCTATTTCAGAATAACCTTCTGGCGGTATCTGTAGATACCAAAAATTTCAGGATCTTCATATTCTCTATGAGGGGAAAATATTGCCAACATGTGGCTTAAAAAGAAAGCAGAACTTGTTCAGGAGTTTTCCCTGCTCCTCCTCCAATATTTGGTTTTGGGAGTAGGCTTTTCCTGCCAAAATTTCTCTCAACGTTTCTAGAAATGTAGAAAACAGTTTCTTTATAGACTGGTTCAGTTCTTCAATCGGTGAAAGGCTTCTTTGTCTGTAGTTATGTATTCAGAAAAAAAATGATTGAGGAATGAGCTTTTATTGAAAAAAGCAGGAAAGAAGAGGTGGAGTTGAAAAGAAAATAATTATTCCTTCTTGTAGTACTTTATTTTAAATCTACTTCAGCAGAGTTTTGAAGTGATGGAGGCATACTTTACTTCTAACTCATAGCTGTAAACTTTTTCAGCCTTTTAAAAACAGTCAAATGGAGTTTGCTGACAACCTGCAGGGTTGTAAGTAACTTCCCATCAACACAATCACTGGAGTGATAAGCATCACCACCTCATTACATCAGCCTAATCGCTTGCTGTGTTAGCAGTTGTTTAGGTCCCTGTTCTTTGTCAACAGTGCTGCAGAAACTAGACATTCACTGTATGAAAGTACTTGCTGATGAAAATGGAGCAGGCTGTGCTTCCCTCCAGAGGTTAACATACCAGTACTCAACCAGATTTTGGTGGAGCACTGACAGCTAGTTTGTTGAAGCAATACCAGAACAACTGACTGTTCTTTACCAGCAGCGTATGACCTGGATTAATAGTCATTGCAGGCTGATAGTAACAAGGACACCATATTTTATCCTTTTTGATCACACTGGTTTACAAAAACAGGCAATAGCAAGGGTACTGGACAGATCAGTGTCTTGCGATAGGTGGCTGATTTTTTTTCACCTTTTCACAGCTGTAGGAAAGCTGCATGACAAAACTTATAAAACTAATAGCAGTAGCACTGAACGTGGTCAATGGAAAGTAGACTATGGCATCATGAACCATTAGAGAGCAAGGGGAAGTAAATATTACCATCATAAGATGAATCTACTGCAATTTGATGGTTTTGAAACTGTCCAAGGAGTTCTATGCCAAGTATGTATGACCTACAGTAACATTTGGACAGTAAAAGACAAGATTTCTTTTCATTTGAAAGATTTTTAGCAAGGTTCCATAAAAGAACTGTATTATCCATGGAATACTCCACTCTGTCCTTGAATATGAAGTTCTTTCTTGGTGACATTCTTCTACATTCTTCTAGAATCTGTAATATAGTCTTCTGACTGATTATTTTCCATCTTCCTTCAGTTTGCCATCTTCTAAGTGAAGTCCTTATGTTCTGTCCCAATCTCACAGATTTTGTAAGAGGCTTTTGATATACTTCTTCAGTATTTGCAAGTCGGAAATGTTTTATTTGCTCAGTAATCATCATATCCTTTTAGTAGTTGTCATCAGTGGTTCAATTTCAGATGATGGCTCACTCTTTGCCTCAAGATAGGGACTCGATGATATTTCATTAATTACCAGCCTGTTGGGATTTGTGTGTTTTTCATTTGCACCCTGCTATATTTCAGTTTTCTTTTTCCTACTTCAAGCATCCTGTCTGAAAATACTTAAAATCCCATTGAGCAATAAATCCACAGAACAAACAAAATATAAAGGACATCTTGAGATGAATGAGGAGCTTAATGGTGAAGCTAAGGAATAATAATTTTTGTCATGAAACGCTCGTAATGGGTCATTTATTTGTGTAGTGTGCATAGAGGTTATTTGTAGTATCTGGGAGCATGCATATTCTGCTCAGCAGTAACTAAAGCTTACTTTTCTGTTGGAACGTCAAGAACTTTGATTTTTATGATTTTCCTGCATGCCTTAGTAACAAACTTGTATTTATTGAATGTAATATGCTGTCGTCCCACGAAACAGATCATCTTTTGCCTTTTTTTCTCACCTAAATAAAACTTGTAGGTGAAATAGCCAGGTTTATCGCAAGTCTTTGCAAGAATCTTGTCTTAACTCTTTCAAACATGGTTTATTTTCAAATGCTCCATCTGAGTACTTGGCGTCTTCTCACAGTCATCATTCAGTGACTGCTAGTGGGATGCTGCTATCTAGTAGATACCTTGATTTCTTACTAATTATTGTATTAAATACTAACTGTACACAGTGAGGAGTTTGCTCTTGCTACATACCTTCTCAACAGAGGTTTTGATAACGTATTTCTATCTGCAGTTTATTGACAGTGTAGCAGAAAAGAACACTTAAATTTGCTCCTGCCTCTGTTTTTGTGGAAATAGATCTCAAATGACAAGAACAAGCAGCAGGATTCATAGTACTTTGTGGAACGTTCAGAATGATTATCCTTAAATGTATTACTCTATAACATGGCAATATTTATTTCTAATGGATTTGCAGTTGAAGGATGAAATGAAACTTTTCTAAATCTGTTCCCAAACTTTAGTTCAAATTGGTTTCTGAAAACTTTCAGTTGCAGATCACATTGATAATCACTTCTCAGTTTTGGAACAATTGTAAAAACTTTTTCTGTGGAAAGAATTTCTCTGTGGATTTTCTCAGTCTGGGGAAAAATAAAGCCTCTTTCCTCTGCCTCTCTGAACACCTCTGCTGTGTTTTTCAGAGAGAGGGTACATCTGTTGGAGTAGGACCAAGGCCATTTTTTGATTTGATATGGCTTATGGTAAATCAGATAATATACTAAATTTGTAGTATGGATGCTTGGATGTAGGGGAGGAGGAAAAGATTGAATATGACACCACAGTTGTCTGCAGACTGGTAAGAAGCCCTGCGGATCTAGAATCCTTTGTAAAAGAAAAAGTACTGGCTGAGGAATGCCAGCAGACATTTGAAACCCTTTGAACATTTTTCCACTGTTATCACAGGAGAGATTAGTAGAAATTCTGCTCACAGGCTTCGTGTCTTTGGAAGGCAGAGATGTTTAAAGGTAGGTGCAGCTTTCTGAGCCAGCTCTAGTGGGTTTGTTTCAAGTCCAGTTGAATTCACTGTGAGGATATCAGCTTGTATGCAAGTAAGAAAGAAAGCATAAAGCTATGTGTTCCTGGTGAGTGTTCATTCTCATAAATAACTGTAAGTGTTCTGTCTTAGCAAAAGTCAGCCTCTCTTGTACATTCTGTGTGTCTTTAGGAGGTCTGAATACCTTGTATTATCTTGTGCTTCCTTAGGTGAAGTAGAGCTTAAACAATCAAAACAACAAACAGCCCACTTTTCAGTGGAGACTTTTGTAGAAAGTATTTAATCACAGTAATCTAGAAATAACCATAATCTTTCTGTATTTTGGCTTGTTTTGTCATTGTGTCTTTTTTCTCTGTGCACTTAAAAACTTATTTTTGTTTGCAGTTTAAGATCCTAAATGTACCAATGTCTTCCCAACTTGCTGCAAACCATTGGAATCAGCAGCAAGCTGAACAGGAGGAGCGAATGAGGATGAAAAAACTCACTTTGGATATCAATGAGCGGCAAGAACAAGAGGACTACCAGGGTAAGAAACTCAGTCACCTAATATTTCATTATTATTTTCAGAGGAACTTTCTTAGATCTACGGAAAATATTATTTGTTATATCTAGCAGCTTAAGTTCTGCATTATTAATTTGTAATGCTTCATGGAAAGCCTGTATTTTAGCTTGTCATTCATTATTTACTTTTGCATTTGTTATTACTGATATCTGTGCTTGAAGAAGTTTTTATAACTCTTCCGAGAAAGAGTGTCTTCAATAAATCTCAGCATATCCGTTTTATTTTGGGAAAGGTGAATTGTGGTATTTTCCTTAAAAATAAGAAAACATTTGTGACATTGTCTCCTTTACTGTAAGACAATAGAGTTGGATACAAAAAGAATTAATTCTCTGCAATATAAACTCTGCTTTTTAGATATTAATAGGCAAAGGTATTTAGAATCTTCATCCGACTTTTTAAGGCTTGCAAATAGTGAGAAGGAACCTTCACCTGAGAAATAAAAACTGCTGCTTCAGTTTTATACTGCTAAAGATGCTAGGAGGGCTACAAATCTGGAGCATAAGAATATATAAACAGAATGAAGATTTCATACTAATTAGATGAGCTAGTTTGTTTTTAAAAAATATGTAAACCAGGCAATTCTGGAACCTAGACAGATCGAAGCAAATAGTTAATGCAGCAGATCCTGTAGCCCCTAAGCTGGTGCACTTGATGTGTTTGATTGTTGGGTGGTTTGTTTTGGTTTGGTTTTTTTCACACTCAGCTTCCCTTGTCTTACTCAGGTAGTAAACCAGGCAGACTAATAAAATTGATGGTATTCAGTTCCTGTGTTAGTATTTCCATTTCACGTCTCTAAAGTTCTTGTTCTCTTTTTCCAGTAAGGTGGTAATCACAGTATAAGTAATTAATTAGCAGGAAATCTCACTTAAGCTATTTAGTGAAAAGTCATTCTTCATCAAGAAGTGGGAAATTTAAATTGAAACAGTTCTAATTCTAAAAACACTATGGAATTTGATGCTTCTTTCAGAACACTTGATAGTAAAGGAACTAAACTTGCAATTGTAAATAGAGTCTTAAAAAATCAGTGTCTAAAGACCCCTGAAATGGTAACACGGTATGTTCTTATTAAACATTGTTATCAGCTTAAATTTCTTTTATGTTCTGTTTCATGTCTTATAAAGCCCATTTCTGCTTTTCTCAGACTTTTTAGGGAGTTTTCCTAATTAATGATATTTGTGATATTTTTACTGGTCAAGGCATTTGTGACTTTAGCATCTTTAAAAATCAGTTTGTTTAAGATTTTATTGTGAGAAGCTGTGTTTATGAAAAAAAAAAAAGATTGCATTGATTTTTGTTCAGAAGAAATGAGACAGCTGCTACCAACTGATAACCAGTAATAGGCTTTTTTTTGAGATTTCTCATAGATTTTCTAGGTATTGTTTGTAAAGCATTAAGATAGGGGGAAATCAACACAGAAGAAATAGGTTTTTCTGTAATTGATGTAAGTTTTTTAAAATAGCTGTTGATTCTTCTTTATTAATCTTAGTAGTACACACAGTAAAACTAAACTAGAAAGGACATTTAAGTCAGATTAAAATAAATAGGCCAAATTACTCCTCTTCAGAGGTATTTTTAATTTAGATTTTGTGCAGTCAGTTGTTACTTTTGAAGAGTTGCCTTGCTTGTAACAAATTGGTTTGTATACATTGAAAGAAAGTGTTGGATTTAAAATTTCTCTTTCCAGCTATGAAGTTATCAGTGGAGGAAGAAAACTCAGTTTCAGGAAGAGTGCCTCGGGGTTCTCCTAGTATTTGCACAAACATTTGGGGTTTTTTCATCTGTAGCAAACAGACGAAAATTCAGCAGTGTACTTCAAAGTAATATCAGTTATTTTATACTTGAGCTCTGTTTATTACTTTTACAAACATTTTAATTTAAAGAAGTATTAGGAACTTGGTAACTAGAATTTAGCCCAGTATTTTTTTGTGTAGGTGACCTTTTCTTCACTGAAACTAAGGATGGGAGACCTGCCTTCCACCAAGGAATGCTCTGCCATTTCTCTCTTCTGTTATCTTCTCAATTAGTCAACTGCTCAATTAGTTACTGACTTTTCACAAACCCCAAAGTTCTTTCACGTGCTGTATGGAAAACAGAGGAGCCAGGCATGCACATACTTACTTGTTCGTTCCTTGCTTCTAACACCTGGCTGGCAATGTACCATAATCTCTTCTTATTTTCTTCCTGGGTCTCCTCATGGCCAACAGATATCTCTGGCATACAGAATCAGTTTGATTTCAAACATCGTTTCATGATGTTTGCAAAACTGGACTGTCAGTGTGTTGAATTGCTTTCTTTGCGTTTTCCAGGTGTTGATAGGGGATTATGCAGAGCGTGAACACATAGTTTATTACCTGTTGGCACCAATATTGTATATGAAATCATAGAATCATAGAATGGTTTGGTCTGGAAGGAACCTTAAAGCCCATATAGTTTCAAGCTCTCTGCCATAGGCAGGGGCACCTTCCACTAGGTCAGATCAAGTTGTGCATCCAACCTGGCCTGGCATGGAATGTCCATGACTTCTCTGGGCAACCTATTGCAGTGCCTCACCACCCTCACATGAAAAAAAGTTCTTCCTAATATCTTATCTAAATCTACCGTCTTTCAGCTTAAAACTGTTAACCCTTGTCCTATCACTGCACTCCCTGAAAAACAGCTCCCCACCTCCTCTTCGGGGTCTTTCTATAGACCCATTTATTCATAGTTTACCGGTTTCTCAGTGAATGGGTGGATAACTTACCAAAAGCTTCTCGTACACTTTGTAAAATTTTCTCCCTCTGTACTCAGCACTGATGACACCACTCCTTGAATACTGTGTTCAGTTCTGGGCCCCTCACCACAAGAAGGATGTTGAGGCTCTGGAGCAAGTCCAGAGAAGAGTGACGAGGCTGGTGAAGGGGCTGGAGAACAGAACCTATGAGGAGCGGCTGAGAGAGCTGGGGTTGTTTAGCCTGGAGAAGAGGAGGCTGAGAGGAGACCTCAATGCTCTCTAAAACTACCTGAAGGGAGGTTGTGGAGAGGAGGGAGCTGGCCTCTTCTCCCAAGTGACGGGGGACAGCACAAGAGGGGATGGCCTCAAACTCCGCCAGGGAAGATTTAGGCTAGAGATTAGGAGGAAGTTTTTCACAGAAAGGGTCATTGGGCATTGGACTAGGCTGCCCAGGGAGGTGGTTGATTCCCCTTCCCTGGAGGTGTTTAAGGCACAGGTGGATGAGGTCTTGAGGGACTTGGTTTAGTGTTTGATAGGAATGGTTGGACTATAAGATCCAATGGGTCCCTTCCAACCTGGTTGTTCTATGATTCTATGAAAATGTGAGCGATTAGAGTCTCTGGTTTTGCCCTGTGCGAGTCATTGTGAGAGCAGTGGGAGTTTGTTTCTAGCAGATGATTGGTATGTGTCTACAATGAGATTACCACAGATTAGAGAACCAGACAGAGCAGACTTTCAAACATAATCTCTTTAACAGCTTATTCCACTTTTCCCCTTCATTTATTCCATCTGTCTGTTTGCTGAGTAATGCAGATTCCTGCACAGGTGGACTGTCAGAAATACTTTCAATTAGAAGCACTAACATGGTCAGAGGTTACATGGAGATTCCTATGGTGTATTTATAGTTGTATTAGGTACTTAATGACCATAAACTGAGCCTGGTAAAGAGCCGTTTTTTTATCATTAAAAAATGAAATGAAATTTTAGATATTAAGTTTTACCAGGTGAAGTACAATACTTAACCTTCTACTAACTTTACCAGAAGCACAAAGCCAAAAAGTTAGATGTCTAATGCAGTGCAGGCTTCTTTTTATAGCTGCATCTTTCTTCCCACTAATCATACAAGGAACATCTCCATCCGTGAGACAGCTGGTATAATGTAGGTCAGCTGAGTCATGCTCTTCAGGTGCCCATCTTCTCTGTAAAAAGATCCAATTATGGTGA
The DNA here is from genome assembly GCA_033558105.1 of Coccyzus lansbergi. Lineage (NCBI taxonomy): Eukaryota > Metazoa > Chordata > Aves > Cuculiformes > Coccyzidae > Coccyzus > Coccyzus lansbergi. Next base: position 1,927,217 of record JAUMJK010000393.1, on the reverse strand, counting down.
GCTTAGGCTTAAATACCTGACTTCTTAGTGCCTAATTTTAGGACAGGTTTCTCACCGAGTCTTTAATTGGCAGCAGCATTGTCCAATTGTTACTATTTCGGAGTAGTTTAATGTTGTGGCTGCACACACTGCTGTGAAGATTTGTCCTTAATCATTGATAAAAAAGCTGGTGCCTGATATGTTTAGAAAGGAAAGGTCACAGCCCCTTTCTTAAGCACCTGTGATGAAAACCATTGCTGGCAGTTCCTTCTGTAAGAACATCTGGAAACACTATGTCATATTGCATGGTAGCCTGGATTTTTTCAAAGCTGTCTGTGAAATTTTAGTAACTTTTTTAAAAGAAATTAACTGTTGTGAAATAACTTGAGGAGTGTTAACCCTAAAGTATAGCAAAGCGTAAATAAGGTTTGGTTTTACTACACGGCAGTGAAATGTGTTCATGTAAATTCCCTTTTAAAGCGTTGCAGAGGGTATGTATTTAACTTTCTTCTGTATGAAATTACAGAAATGTTGCAGTCTCTGGCACAGCGTCCAGCTCCAGCAAATACTAATCGTGAACGACGGCCTCGTTACCAGCATCCGAAGGGAGCACCTAATGCAGATCTAATCTTTAAAACTGGTGGGAGGTAGGACAATCTTCCTTTAAATGTGCTAATTCTTGTTCTAGCCAAGTAATTCCCTTCATAATTGAAAGAGATAATGATCACTGTAGTACATGTGTGTGTCTCAGTAGTTTCCATTGTAAAGCATTCTTTTAAAATACCGAGCAATGTTTTGTTGCCGCTAACATCATGTCTGTAAATCTATCCCTGACGGAGGTTTGTAAGCCAGAGGATTATTTTTCAGTTGTGAAATGGCTTATAGACTTTGAACCTCTCTTTATAGGGGATAAGATTTAAGTCTGCTTTCTCAGTAAGAGAGGGGAGAGGATAGTTTTGAGTATCTAAAGGAATTCCCATTGTGCTTTTTTCACTTTAGTGAATTTGAGAGCTATATCTGTCTATTGAAGCCATGAATGGAAAGTAAATGTAGGAAAGGTGGGGAGGGGGAGGGAGAACTTCTGATTTATGGGGTGCAAGAGCATACCAAGACCAGTATTAACATGCAAAGAGTGAGCCAGGTTGCATAATAGTCATTCCTCAGCTTTATTATATCTTAGTGTGTCTTTTCTCACTCAAAGTAAGCTTGCGAATAACACAGTAAATTAACCCTGTAGTACAAATTTGTATAGATGGTTTCAGGTGAAACACAGACTACTTTCATGTTTCTTTTCTCTTTCCAAATTAATTTTGGAGGTAGATGGGTGGGAAGCAGCAAGTGGGATGGGAGAGTTTACCTACTAATGGTCTTTGTAAACTACAAATAATGTAATGAACTAATGGTTATGTCACAGCAATACTGCCAGCTTCTTCCTGGTATGTTTCTGTAGGCATTTTATAGTCTCCTAATGATCTTTTGCTCCCCTGAGGCCCTGTACAGGTGCTACTCATTTTATAAAAAAACAAATACTTTGAAAACAGGCTGCAACTCAAATATTTCATTAAAAAAATAACCAGATTTAAGCCAATGAAAGTGAGCAATGCTGTCCATTTAGCTTTTTCCTGTTACTGTAACCTAATGCTGTCACTGAAATACAAACTATTCAGTTACACTGAGTTCCCATAATACTTGCAGATGTTTCATAAATAATTATGAAGTCATTTCTGGTACATCTTTTCCAAATGCCTTGCAACCTGTACAGGTACCACACTGCAGTCATTTAAATATAGCAGGCAAACCAGTAGATGTGATACTTGCAGAGGTTTTTTTTGAAAGCTTTTTATTTTCAAGTGTTTTAGGGAATATATCATTTAGGACTTCACTGTAAAATAGGTCAGACATTGTCCAGCAAACAGTTTTAATGGTGTTTACTTGCTCGGAGAGCTGTTACCCGCTCTTGCAGTTATGCTGTGGCTTTGTATTATGTAATTTACTCTTTGTTCCTTTTAATCTGTAAGCTCCTTATTGCAGGGACCAGGAAGTTTGCTTTAGCAGACGTATTTTATTTGTTATATAGTGCAATGCTCAGGCTTGCAATCGTGCATCAGTTGAGCCATCGTAGCCTGTAGTAAGGGAATGTCACTTTTAGCCCCCAAGGAGATTTATTTATTGGAGACTGGGTGCATTGATGGTTTATCACTCCCAGTATAGATTGTCACCTACGTTTTCTGAGCTTCCTTTTTTTTTTTTTTAATATATTGAAAATTGTCTTCTGACTTTGGAGGGTGAACTACAGTCTCTCTACCCAGACTACCCTCATGTTTTAGTTAAGTTACCCCGTGGCCTCTGAGGACACCCCAGAGTATCTTCCTGTGTGCTGGGATCAAATAGGAACAGAGCTATTTGTGTTAGTATCTGTTTGGAGACATTTTAACATTCCTGCAGGATTGAATCAGTTTTCATGGTTGCAGATGTTATCACTTACATAATGAATGAGCTATTGGGTTGTTTCTTCTTTGTATATGAAGATGACTGATGTGTTGTATTCTTGCAGTAGTAGCTCTACAGCATGTCTTTTGTTGAGACATGAGAGAAATCTTTTGTGTTATTTACTTTATTCATTATCTATTAATGTCCTTTTATGTAGTGAATTAAATGCAGTGAGATTTACAGGGTTAGTCAGATCTTTTTTTTTTATTTAGTGTGTGCAAAAATCTGGATCAAAAATTGGAGTTTATTGCTGTTATTTACAAACAGCAATAAACTCCAATTTTTAATCCAGATTTTTGTGTGTGCTTGTGTGGCCTCAGGTTTTAAGACCTGCTAATCCTGCAAGAAGAATCTTTTGGGGAGTCATACATGTAAAGCTGACTGACCTTAAAGAAAAAGTGCTGTGACTCCATTAAAAGTGCTGCAGCAGAATTGGGAAGGCAGCAGTTTTTGCTCATGCCTCCAGTTCTGTAGCATTTGTATATTAAAAGAGGACTTTGGCTGCGAAGCTGTTAAGCTGATACCTTCAGGATACACATAATTTACAGAAGTAATTTTGTTTTGGTGATGGGACTATCATGAAAATGTTCTTTTATGGTTCTGGAGAACAGCCTCTCACTTCAAAAGGTTTTTCCTTTGTTTAAATTAGAATGATATCCATTGCATGGCTTGCTTACAAAGTGAAATATAAATAACCACATTTTATGACTACTATTTGAAAACATTGATGACTAAGAAAAAAGAATTGCAGTGGGAAATTTGACTATAGAGAAGCAAGCCTTACCCAGGAGCTTAACTTGTTATCCCTCTCCTTATTAAAAGCAGTAACCTCAAAACTCACTGAGTTTTGGCAAGTATAGGAGAGGAAAGGGACCCGTCAGTGTCAAAAGGCCCGTTGGGGTGCAGATGTAAGCTGATTAAGTGATATTCAAGCAAACTGATGATTTCGGGTCTCCTGTTTGCATGTGACTTATTTCTCTTTAACCAATTTAATAAAGAAAAATGAAGCGTAAAGTTAGTAACAGGATGCCAGAGGTTTATTAGCTAAATATTCTCATAATAAAGAGTATTATAAAAGGAAAATGCGAATTTAACATGATTTCCTGTTTCAGCTACTGGACAAACATACTTCATACCTCATCTGCTGTGTCATTGGTGTATTTATTAGATTTTTGTCAATTCAAAGCTTCTTATTGGCATGTACCAGGAGTCTTGCTCAGCCCAAATGCGGTTTCTCTTTTAGCTGATTGTTATAGACTGTCATTATATCTGACTAAAACTCTTGGGTGCAGGAGTGCCAATGCCTTGACCTGACACATCTGTCCCTTGGTACAGCACACTGCTTCTGAGATCAGTAGCATTCATTTTCAGTTAGCTCTTGTATTCTTTTTAAAAAAGGTTGAGAGGTCATTACTTTAGCAGTAATATTTTGCTTTTGCTTCAGAGATATTTATGTCGAAATGGCTCCCATATTCACATTGTAGGTATCATAAACACTAAAAAAAATCAGTGCTCTATTTAATTGTGTGCTAGTTCAGTTCACCTTATTTTTTGCTGTCTTTTTCAACAGTATTTTAGTCTTGACTTTTTCTCAGTTGTCATTCTTCATCCTGTACTACATTTTTTCCCCAAATACTTACTCATAGAGTCATAAAATTGTAGAATAGTTTGGATTGGAAGGGACCTTAAAAATCATCCAGTTCCAGCCCCTCTGCCATGGGTGGGGATGCTTCCCACTGCATCAGGTTGTTCAAAGCCTCATCCAGCCTGGCCTTGAACACCTTCAGGCATGGGGCAGCCACAACTTTCTGGGAAACCTGTGCCAATGCTTCACCACCCTCACAAGAAAAAAATTGTTCCTAATATCTAATCCAAGAAAGCCATTCAGACTCAGCAGAGACATTCCAACCTCGTTTTTCAGCTGTTTTGTGGGAGAGAAAAACAAGGTATGAATATGGAGGGGAGGGTGTGTCCAAATTCCACAGCAACATTTGGTGGACTGCACTGGAATTGAACCAGAAAAAACAATAAAAACGGCAAGATCTTAATGTTTTTGTCTTGGCAACCTGGTGCTTGTTAGGCTCTGCAGATGTAGGTGTGAGCCGCAGTAATAATGCAGAGGTGGAGAGAGACCTGATCACTATTATAGTCGACAGGGAAAGGAAGGCAAGGGTATTAACATACTCATTTATAAAGAATCTTTGTTTTAAGAACTTGTTTCAATATTAATAATGATGATTATGATAATGATAGACCAACCAACCCGCCCTGCAGCTTTCTGACCCTCTGGAAGCTTTCTGCTAATCCCCCAAACCCTTTCCCAATAATAGCCCACCTTGCAAACTATGTCTTTGATTTGATTTTGTCAGAGTATTTTATTTTTGGTGAACAGATGAGAATATAAAATAACTTGAACAACTTATGATACCCTTACTTAGCTAAGTCTGGCTTTTGTGTATCCGTGATGTTTATAGTGTGGAAGGTGATAATTCAGATTTGAAAGGAAATTGCATTAGCACTTCAGTGTTTTTTATTGGTCCAGAAGCATACACTCTGAAATACAGTTGTTTCAGAGAGTATATTCTTGCACAGCTAAATTGATAGCAGGTATTTAAAATCCAGTGGCAGATTTTTTTTTCAGTGCCAAGTAACTAGTTAACGTCCTACAGAATGTGGTTTTCAGTTTTTCTGTCAAGAACTTGATCACACCAATAGTAGCAATGGGTTCAGAATGAGTCCAAGCATCTTTACATTTGTTGAAATTGCTTATCAACCAATATTAAGTTACGGTGTATCTGTTATTTCTGTTACCACTTTATTACTGTGTGTTCAAGCCACCTCATAGTCTGATAGATGAATGTACTTGCACGCTTCCCTGTGGAAGACTGGTGATTTGTCCAGTTCGATAGATCTATGAGATGGCAAAGAAGCTTGACTGTGATGTGGCAGCCACTTGAGTTTGTTTCCCAGGAATTAAGTTCATACTCTCCAGTATTTTTCATCTCTTGCTAGTATACAGGAACATGTACATACTGTTTATTCTCGGAGACCAGTTTTGTGGGAGGAGAGCTGAAAGCAAAAATTGGTTTCTGGAGGTTGCCTTTGCTGTCCATGAAGGGAGCAAGTGAGAGCAGGAGTCTGAACTCCAGAGGTGGTTTTCGTCTTTACGAACTGTTCTCCCCTCTAAAGTTCATTCATCTGAAAGCAAGAGAATGCATTCACAGAATCACAGAACAACCAGGTTGGAAGGGACCCATCGGATCATCAAGTCCAACCATTCCTATCTAACACTAAACCAAGTCACTCAAGACCTCATCCACCCGTGCCTTAAACAACCTCCAGGGAAGGGGAATCAACCGCCTCCCTGAGCAGCCTAGTCCAATGCCCAATGACCCTCTGCGTGAAAAACCTCTTCCTAATCTCCAGCCTAAATCTCCCCTGGCGGAGCTTGAGGCCATTCCCTCTTGTCCTGTCCCCTGGCACTTGGGAGAAGAGGCCAGCTCCCTCCCCTCCACAACCTCCTTTCAGGTACTTGTAGAGAGTAATGAGGTCTCCTCTCAGCCTCCTCTTCTCCAGGCTAAACAACCCCAGCTCTCTCAGCCGCTCCTCATAGGTTCTGTTCTCCAGCCCCTTCACCAGCCTCATCGCTCTTCTCTGGACTTGCTCCAGAGCCTCAACATCCTTCTTGTGGTGAGGGGCCCAGAACTGGACACAGTATTCAAGGAGCGGCCTCACCAGTGCTGAGTGCAGAGGGAGAATCACCTCCCTGGATCTGCTGGTCACACCGTTTCTGATACAAGCCAGGATGCCATTGGTCTTCTTGGCCACCTGGGCACACTGCTGGCTCATGTTCAGTCGGCTGTCGACCAACACCCCCAGGTCCCTCTCCTCCTGGCAGTTTTCCAGCCAGGCTTCTCCCAGTCTGTAGCTCTGCACAGGGTTGTTGTGCCCCAAGTGCAGGACCCAGCATTTGGCCGTGTTAAACCTCATGCCGTTGGACACTGCCCAGCGGTCCAGCTTGTTTAGGTCCCTTTGCAGAGCCTCCCTACCCTCCAGCAGATCGACACTTGCACACAGCTTAGTGTTATCTGCAAACTTGCTAAGGGTGCCCTCAATGCCCTCATCCAGGTCATTGATGAAGACATTGAACAGGACTGGACCTAGCACTGAGCCCTGGGGAACACCACTTGTCACTGGCCTCCAACTGGACTTAACACCATTTCCCACCACTCTCTGGGCCCGGCCATCCATCCAACCAGTTTTCTACCCAGGAGAGTGTGCGTCTGTCCAGGCCAGAGGCTGACAGTTTCCGTAGCAGAATGCTGTGAGAAACTGTCAAAGGCTTTACTGAAGTCCAGAAAGACCATTCAGCAGAATGGTCCAGAAAGACCATTCAACAGAATGAAGCACAGAAGTAAAAGAATTGTTCATGAAATCATTATGTTTAAAACAAAGATACATTCCAGGTGTTCATTGTTTCTTTTTAGTGTTCCTGGTTTTGGTTAGTGTGATTAGGGGAGAGAGAGAGAGCGCAGAAAGCAACAAAGCTGAGCTGAGTCATGAAAAGTGGAGCAACAAGTGAGTTTTGACAGAAAGTCTTTGGAGAAGGAGAGTACCTGAAATTTGTGAGGGATAGGGGTGAAGTGTGAAGTGTAATTTCAGATATCTCCCATGTTAAGAAGACAAGAATATTTTTGTGATCTTGTGATGTCAGTAATGTGCAGAAAAGATGTGAGTTCTCTAGGGCATGTTTCAATATAAGCCATAAACTATCTGGCTGACGTAAGTTCTGCCAGCTTCACACAGGCAATGGATTTCCTGGCCTATTAAAATGTTTCTGGGCATTTCACAAGTTGTGGTTTTCTACTCCAGCCACGATTAGATAAGAGTGTCTGTGTTTCTTTATCACGTGGAGTTTGTAGGCAGCGCTAATACTCAGGCAAGGGTGCTGAGAAACTGACTGTATATTGTATATCTGTATAAATGTATATTTAATACAAATTGATAACTGTGATGGTAGCAGGGAAGGGAGGTGGGGGAGTGGGCTGCAAAAAATTGATCCTTTTACACATGAAGTTCAAGGAGTCTTTTATTACAGCTATGTATCAGATTTGACCTTGTCAAAACCACGTTTGGATCAAGTTTACTCATCTGGAGAGAAATGTCATGTTAAATGTCATGTTTGCTCAGGGACATGGTTTTGTGACTGATAGGAATGGTTAGGACTCAATAATCTACGAGATCTTTTCCAACCTAGTGATTCTATGAAATGCTTGAGGAAAACTGCTACTAAGATTTTTACCATTAGCACCTCACCCTGATCCGTTGAAAAACTGCTCACACTGCCTTCTGTGCCGTCAGCATGCTGGGCCATGGCTGCTGGTTTGGATGAGAGTCATTTTTAGGAGGTTCTAAACATGCAGCTGGTTCTGATCTTCCTCCTTCCCTTGCTGTCAGTGGTAGAATTACTTTCTTAGTGGGAGATGGAGACGTAAAAGCACAGTTCTGAAATTCATTTACGTTTGAAGTTTCTTCTCAGTTGTAGCATTCTGCAGGTATCATCTTACTGTACTAAATATCTTCAAGTTCTTTTCTTTTGCCACCCGATATGTTCCTGATAGTGTGTGTGTCACAAAGGATTGGAACATTAGATAACATGAAAAGGTGGTTAAAATCCAGTAAGAGAAGCAATACTGCTGCAAATTCCAGCAATGCATCGTCTCAGTTCTTCCTGACAAAAATATAGAATCATGGAATGAGTTGGTTTGTATGAAACCTCAAAGATCATCTAGTTCTGGCCCCCCTGCCATGGGCACAGACACCTTTCACCAGACCAGGCTGCTCAAGGCCCCATCCAACCTGCCCTTGAACACCTCCAGGGATGGGGCAGCCACAGCTTCCCTGGGCAACCTGTGCCAGTGCCTCACCACCCTCATCGTGAAGAATTTCTTCTTAAAGTCTAATCTAAAACTTCCCCATCCAGTTTAAAGCCATTCCCCCTAATCCTGTCACTACATGCCCTTGTAAGAAGCACCCCCCCCCCCCCCCCACTCCCCCCAAGGCTGATCAAACACACAGAGTGTTTTTAAATAAAATGCACAAATACTGGATAACAGAATCACAGTGTCATTTACGTTGGATGAGACCTTCAAGATCGAATCCAATGATGAAACAAAGCAATACATAGGGTTACAGAATTACTGTGAAAGCTTTATCTGTTAAAAGAAAAGCAGAAGTTGCTCTGTCCTCTTGAACACAATCACAGCATTTTTCTTCCAATATTTTTCAGTAAAAACTAGATTTTTATTAACCTACTGTTCAACAAATGATTGACTTTATTGCAAAGAATCTGAACTGCTTTGTTTACATGATAAAAGACTTGGGTGTGTAGCCCTGGATCTTTCCTGTAATTGTAAAATACCTACTTTTACCCTTTTCTTTGTACTACTAAGTTTTAATTTGCAGTCTAGAAATCAAGTGAAAACCAGCCCAGGTGCCATAAGTGCTATTTGTGCCGAAGTCAGTGGTACTCTTATCAGTGTTACTGCTAGATGGATTTGGTCTTGTTGAGTCACATGCCTGCAAATGGAAGTAATTTTTCAATGTACAGTTTTCTTCTTAAGAGAATTAAATGTGACTTTGTGTGGGTAAGGACATGTTTTTCATGAACAAGGGGTGATTGAAAATGTTAATACAGCTGTTGACTCCTCTAAATGTTTTAAACAATTATTTGACTGTAGAAAACCCTCTTAACATTTCTGCAGTGTTCCTAAGCGTTACAAAACCACACAAAAAGATTAAAACTGTTTAAAAACGTGTATTTCAACAAATTCACTATTCATCTGTGCACTTGAGTAGTTTAGCATCTCATCTGGGAGGGTAAGACAGCTAATTCTGAATGATTTCATCTGCTGAGATTTTTTTTGGGACTTCTTGATATACATTATCAATGTTCTTTTGTCTGATGCTTTGAAAAAATTGTGCAGATAATAGAAATACGTAACTTTAATATTACTTTTTAATATGTAAAATAATGTCAGAATCACTAGCGGCTGATTTCAGTGGTTTCTAACCTGCATAGTATTGGGTATCTTATATTAAACTATTTCTTTTCTCATTTCTTTTCTTAGGAGACGTTGATCCAGCAGCAAATGTCATTTCATTAGGTCCTGTATCTCTGATGTTGTGGATAGTGGAGTCCTCCAGCGATTAAAAGAGAGCAGTGGACACATCTCAGCATGTCAGTCTAGAGCGTTCAGAATCGAAACCTGGGACAGGCTGGGGCTGTGGGGCAGAAACAACAGCCTCCCCGCTTTCCCCCAACCCCACGCAGAACAAGTGGAAGCTTCCAGTCATGGCCTACCAAAAAAAAAAGCTTTTTGTTATGGGAACCGCGTTGAGGGTTAATTTTCTTATAAGAGCAGAAGTAAATGAGATGGTTAACTTGACCACTGAGCAGCTTGGTGAAAACAAAGATCAACCTGAAGTCCAGATGGATTACACTGGAGAATGGAGAAGGTCTGTGACAGCTCAGTATGTGGGAGAACAAAGTTCTAAACCTGGCACAAGTTACGTTCTCTCCAAATCGAGCATTTTGTGTTGGAAGGATGTTCTTTGAGGGCTGCAAAGCTACAGTAGAAACTTGTAGAGCAAATGGTGAAATCTAAAGGAAACCTGGGCAAGTAGAATAACTTCTTATCAAACACTCCTCAATGAGAACATTTTTGGTGAAGGAATGACCTGTTTCTTCCAGATGAGCAAGAAGGAGGGGTAGGTTTTGGGGAGGGGTGAAAAAAACGCAAGAGCCAAGGAGGTAAAATGTCTGTTAGGGGTTAAAATGGAACTTGAAGTTGATTAACACAGGGTGTTGACTTCTACTGCTTGGAACAGCCTGACACCAGCCTACGGACAGGGATATAGTTGAAACCATTGTATCTATCATTGAAAACCAAAATGTGCCAGTCAGCATAACAGGAGGATGTCGAGGAGTGGATCCAAATCTTTTGTTGATCTTCATGGGTTGATAAGCCTCTGTGTCTATTGAAACAAAGAAAAGTTGGGAAAAAAAAAGTTAAGTCTGGAAACAAGTAGAATTTTTATTTTTTTCTAAGTAGAGATGAGGTTTCTTGGTCTGTTTCTGACAATCTGTTATTTATTAGCATAGTTTTTTGTTTGCTTTCAGGTAGAGGCAGTTAATTGGGTTAAGGAGCTCATCTGTATGTTACTACTAATTCTTTTTTCTAGCTCTTTTAAAACCGTTTTTACCACTGGTTTTGGTTTCTGCATGTAGGGGAGAGAGACTTGTACAATTGTAACATTTCATACAGAAATCCCCCCCGATCTTCACCAGCTTCAGAAATCTGACCTTTGCCAATGCTGCAATAAAGTGTTATAATTTAGAATCTGTCTTTCTGTTTATGTTGACTGCTGCTTCTGAAGTGAAGTCTTGAAGAGTTTGTGGTATCACACAGGGCTCGGGCAGCGCTTCATATAAGCAACGTAAATCCAGGTGGCATTTCACCAAAACGGGCAAGATTCCTGCCCCAGGAAACATACTTGAAGCACACTGAGTAGGTGAAAGATTTTCTTGCTGTTTCGCAAGGTGGAGTGAAACTGGTATCATTTCACATAACATAAGCTTTTGTGTGCAGGCAGTGCCTCTGGAAGAAGTGGCTCAAACCTCCCCGTGCCTGTGGCAGCTCCCTCTTCCTTCTTGGTGTTGTGCAGCACCGTGGTGAGCCGAGCTTGAAAACTGGCCTGAGTAAAGTTGAGCAATGATGCTTTGGCAAGAAGATTTCAAGGTTTTACAGTGTGTACCTACTTAATCATGCTCTTTAATCACGTTGTTGGGCATGGAAGAACAGCCAGCGCAGCTCTAGGTCTGCCCCTTTGCATGCTCATGTTTTAAGGGCAGTTCAGGAATCCTTAGAGCACCCTTTCCCCAAGGACCTTCCTGTTCGGGTGATGGTGGACAACTTCCAGTTTGCAGAGCATGGCTGGAGGTTTTTATAACATCATATGTAGAAGTGTTTCTCTAGTTTTCTGCCAGAGTGAGATGCCTTTTATAAGGCAGCAAGAACCCCAAATGTGTGCAGTCACCCAAACCTGCCTCTTCTCTAGCGTCTCTGCTCGTATTTTGTGCTGTGGGTGTGGGATGCACGTACCCTCCAAGGAGCACTGCCTTGTGGGAAGACCAGGTCTTTGTTTCAAGTTCTGTGTTTAAACTGCATGTGCATTTCTTTTTGTGTCATTTCTTTTCTGCATATAATTTGGCGATCCATTAATCACATTTGTAACTCTGAGCTCCTCCAGGAACGTCTTCTGCAGCAGTATGACCATATCCATTGGTCAAATCCGATTTCCACTTCCACAGTGAAAAACGCATACCAGTTCCTAATAGCAAATTAAGCATCTAATTGTGGTTGCAACGAAAGTCAACTTCCTTTTCTCAACCTGCTGCTTAGCTTCAAAGGCTTTTAATTTATCTAAATTGAATAACTGCAAAGAAATAAAATGTGAATCTGCATTAGATTTATTTTGTATCTGCAAGTCTGGTGCCTTGGATGGAATTTGGATCAGTAGAAATATTTTTGTGAAGTTACTGAAGAGAGTTTAAGGTCAGCTCGAGCTTTCCTTTATGTCAGGTGGAAATCAAAACACAATTCAGTGAAACCTTTTGAAGTGTGATGTTGAAATAAAAAGTGTGAGCGTAAAACAATCAGGGTTGAACAGAAACAGCAAAATAAATAGCAAGTCCTATTTACTGTTTGCTTTTCTGTTTGCCAGCCCCACAATCCAGAAGTGGGGTAGATTCTGTCCTGCTGCTTGCAGAGAAGTTCTGCCACCTGATCCCTGTACAACTTGTTGCTGTAGGGAATGTGTGGCTATCTCTCACTTCGTCATTAGAATGGTTTGTCTTCCTCTAAGGAATATTTAATTAAAAATGGTCAGGTGAGCAGCTTGGCTTTGATACAGGAACCAAGGAATAACCTGTATTTTGATCAGTGCTTGTCTTGCCTGAGAAAGTTGTGGCTTTATCCAGATGATGAGTTGTTTTAATTAATGAAATTATGGGTAATTATTATAGAACAGTTTGAGTCAGAATAGAGCTTTGCAAGGACAGATGCTACTGGAAATCCAGTTGTTCTGAAAAACTGCATACAGGGAGGCTGATGTGAGGTTTCCCTAGAGCCTTCTTTTCTCTAGGCTGAACAATCCCAGCTCTCTCAGCATTTCTTTGCAGGAGAGGTGCTCAAGCCCCATGCACAGAAGTAGTTAAATCTATAAAAATGTGCATAGATAAAAGAGAAATTGCTTCATATCCTTGATTGCGTAAAAGATTTCTCTTATCACTCTATGGAAAGAATTTGGACTGAAATCAGGTCCAGATATTTGAAGTTGCGTCTTCACTGAGGTGTAAGGCTCATTGAGCTGGCTTGCTGACAGCCAGAAAAAAGTGCTCTGTGATTGTAGTCAATGGGGGATTTTTTGCCTTAGTTTTCAATAACGATCTCTCTGCCCACATCCTTCAAACCCCCAGAACTCCAGGCAGGGACTGAGGGAATGGATTCCCTCCCGGTATAGGAGGCCAAGGAGACATTATTGCAGCCTTCCAGTACTTAGAGGAGGCCTAAAGAAAGACAGAGACTGTTTATGAGGGCCTGTAGCAACAGGACAAGGGACAAAGGTTTTAAACAGAAATGTTTAGATTGGAAGACATTCTTTATGATGAGGGTGGTGAGGCATCGGCACAGGTTGCCTAGAGAAGTTGTGGCTGCCCCATCCCTGGAGGTGTTCAAGGCCAGGTTGGATGAGGTTTTGAGCAACCTGATCCAGTGGAAGGTGGCCCTCCCCATGGCAGGGGGTTGGGTCAGATGAGTCCCTCCAACTCAACCCTTTCTGGGATTCTATGATTTGTGACGCATCACTTGAAAGCCTATGTGAGCTGAGGTGCTACTTTAGTCCTTGCTCTGAGATGGAGCCAAGGTGGCTGGGAAGCTCCCAAGCTGGGAAGTTAGGGAATATCAATCCTCCCAGGCAAGACCTTCAATTCCAACTGGTGGTATTGACCCTCTCTTTCTGCTCTGCAGTGCTGTAATGTGATAAAACTAAAAATACAAAAGCCATGATCTCTTTAATGAATTACTGAATTTTCAGACTTCCTATAACTTTATTAACTTTCCAGGCCTTAAGAGAAAGAGTTTCTTTGTGCTATTTCTGTTATGGTAAGTAAAATATTAAAACCAAACACATCAGTGCACTTACAGAATCATAGAATCATAGAATCACCAGGTTGGAAGAGACCCATCAGATCATCGAGTCCAACCATTCCTATCAAACACTAAACCATGTCCCTCAGGTAATGTTCTATATATTAAGGCTTAGAAAACCATTTCTCAATTGTGAAGGCTGCCTGATTTGCTTGAGTTTTCAGGTTTGGGGTTTTTTTCTCATCTGCCTTTTCCAGTGAAGCAGTAATTTTGTACTTGGCAGGGCCACAGAGTGCGAACTGTGAGGAGACACCAAGTTCAGCTTCGACAGTTTGCTGATGCAGCCTTCTCTTTGTATTGGCTTAAGTAAATGTGATGCTGCTGGAAAGTGCTGATTTGGGGCAATAACTCAGGGTAGGCTTTGCAGGGTGGCGGCGCAGCTTTTCCCAGCTGATCAGCATCGGCACTGACTCAGAATGGCTGTGGCCAAAGGCGAGCAATTAATAGTCCACTCATGTTCGCCCTGAAAGACCTCTGAGTGCCGGGGAGGCATGGCACCACCCCAGTACAGTTGCTGAGCCGCTGTCAGCTACGCGCTAGGCATCGAAACAGTCTCTGTGCTTTGCTTTTGGGAGCTATAAATGCAAATAGATAAATATAAAAGCAACCTCACTAATTACTGTTGCCTCCCAAAAGTGCTGCTGTAATACTGACCACATATCCCAGCCAGATGAGTGAATATTTCCAGAATAAATACAATCATAGCGATACTGCGAGCCTGCTGTTGCCCTGTGATAAATATATGAAGCTTTTTATCTTTTGAGCTGCATCACAAGTTTTTCCCACACCGAGTTTTTTTCTCAGCCACGCACCAGTCTGCCCCACTGAAGATGCTCATCTGAAATGACACTTCACTGTCTCTTCTCAAAACTCAACTATAAATAGGTTTTTTTCCAGCCACTCCTAGGGACATCCCAGTGTGCTGGAAGGAGGAAACTATTTAGGCAAGAATCAAAGAAGTGAGTAAATGTCAAAAGATTTAATTGTATTGTTTGAGTTATAAACTTTGCTTTTAAGTTGTTATTGTCAGAGTATGATTGTGCCATTAAAACACTTGGTATATATGATCCTTCTTAGAAGAATGAGTGATCTGATAGAAAGACTCCTCCTTGCCTTCCTCCATCACCTGGATCCAGGCTGTCAGACAAATAAGTTGAGTTTTAAGTTGGGAAAGGACAACGAAATTCAGATTTTGCTGATGTTTGTTCTCATGTTGTGCATGGGAGCAACCTTTTCTGCTGGGAACAAGTCACGGTTGACAGCCCAGGAGCTTGAAAACTTTGTTGTATTTGCCTTCTTCTTTTTTCTGTTCAGTTTTCTGGTGAGTATCTCAGGGTTGCTGTGGTAAGGCCACCCCTGCCACCCTCTCATTATGTGTTTTATAGCCCTAATGTTTGCAAGTGGGAGCTGGGAAGCAATCTTGGATGCTGGTGATGTAAGAAAGAATATTCCAAATGCTTACGCTTTCATTCCATCTTCTTCAGTGCAGTCCTAAAGAAATGGAAGTTCTTGTTAGTGTTTGATAGGAACAGTTGGACTCGAAGATTCAGTGCGTCTCTTCCAACCTGGTTGTTCTATGATTCTATGTTTTTCTCCACTAAAGGCACCATGCAGCTCTGATTCTATGATGAGAAAGCTGGCAACTGCCCAATCCCAAAAAAGGGATTTGAAGATACTGAAGAGACCTGCTCAGGACTGGAGTTTTCCACTTGCTGGTCCTACCTTCTAGGTTTTGCAGCTCAAATAAGTCCCTTAAAAGCCTCTTCTCTGGGTAATTTGGTTAAATCAAATTAAATGGGAGATTCCTGTTTTGAAGATAGACATTACCTTCTAAGCCCTAGGTTTACTTCTCAGGCAGCATCTCGGTAAAAACAGCAATGCTGTGAAAAGAACAGTGACTGACCAACTGCAACCACCCCTCCTGAGCCAGAGGATGCTCTAAGAGAGCCAATTTCAGGAGCCCTTCCACCCCAGCAGAACATCACCCACACTGCATGTGACTGGTGTCAGTGCCACCACTTGTCCTTGCTTCCATCTCTTCATGGACAGGGTTGCTGGAAGCACCTCCAGCTATCACAAGAAGCCCTTGTCTGCTCTACAAGTGAGAGAGCTGTTCCTGGCTGCAGAGCTGCCCTGTATCTCAGTGTCACTGTCCAGCTCAGCTGCTTTGCCTGGGCTGTGCCTTTTAAAATTATATATATATATATATATATATATATATATATATATATATATATATATATATATATATATATATATATATATATATATATATATATATATATATATATATATATATATATATATATATATATATATTTCATAAATGGAAACACACGCATCTCTCTAATATGGCTGTTTAGAGTAAGCTAAAGATGAGATGTTCTCTCTTGGGAAGGAAGGCTTGAAAGCATCAATAAGGCTTTTGATGAGAAAAAACAAAAAACCAAACCTGATGAGAGGTTTGGTGTCTCTATTATATTAATCTATAAGTTGTTATTAAATTGATAGGAGTTGCTGGAAGTTGCACCCTGGATTGATGGAAATGAAGCCCAGATACTCAAGTAGTGAGAGGTATCGCAGAGGTGACTTTGGCTTTTCTTATGTCTGCTCTGAGAAGCTTTTCATGTGGTGGTGGGGCTCTGTTTTCCTTCCTTCTCAGGCTCAGAACAGGAAGAGCCTTCTCCTGGGAGGAAGACCCAGTGGTCATGCTGGTCAGGAAGGATCAGTCTGCTTCTCTCCGGGAATTCAGCTGAGCTGTTCCGAGCAGACACCAGTTCCTCATCCCTCCTGCCTTTCCTTTCCAGGGGAAAGATGGACGTGACAGCAGGACTCAGACAAACTCTCCCTTTCTTATTGCAGTGATTGAGAGGTTTAATTGTCTGTGGTTCACTATTCAGGTTGGTCCTAAATCCCACATCCTATTAACCAGGGGTTCAGTACTTGCTGTGAGTCTTACCTAACAGAAAAATCAAACCAGCGTTTGGGTTCAGAGAACGCGTTGCTCCTGCCTGCAGGATGACACGACGCAGAGGAACGTCCTTGTTCTCAATATGCCCAGGACAGAGTTTGGGGGTTTATTATAGAATGCAGTAGGAGCTGCTGTGCTGGGCACACCATCCCCATTTCCTGAGCTTGAGTATGCTGGAAACCTCCTGTCGTAAATAAAAATTAAACTTGATCAGGCAAACTAAATCCGTTTAAGAGGCAGGAAATGTTCCACGGTAATGAAGTTTGTGTCATGAAGCCTGAAGACCCTGTTGATCCTCTACCCCTGTGCTGGCTTGCATATTGGAAATAGAAAAGTGCTGACAATTGTTTCCTAATCGAGGTTTAAATATGAATAAATAGTCTCCCTCCTGCTGCCACGGCTTGTACACGCCTTTCCGTCTTGTGTCATTCCACCCTTTGAGCATCAGTACAATGGGTGACTTATCTTTGTTAATCAGAGTATGAACAACTCATTGCACATGTGAGTCTAAGCTGCTGGTTTTTTTTTTTTTTCCTCCTGGGTTGGCAAGTAAATGTTCCCTAAGCGGTAGGTGCGGTGGTGGGAGAGGAAGGTGAGTCAGGATTACTGCATAAGCCTGGGAACCAGAAGGTCAAGCTCCTCCATCTCTCCTCTTTTTCCTTGGTTTATAGTCACTGCCCTCATTTCTCAGCTAGGAAATCCAGCTCTTACCCTTCCTTGCAGGGATGGATAAGCAAGCAGAGAACAGACTAAAAAAAGACCACAAAATTTTCTGATACTTATAATAACAAAAGCTCCAAAAGCAGAGAGGTTCCATCGAAACGATGGGAGAAAATACATCATGAGCCTTTGATGGTGAATTTGACCACCCAAAACCTCTAGGGGAATGAGAGATTTCATTTCAAGCTATAATAGACCTCAGGCAGCAGCTCAAGAGTCCTTGTCTGGGTATAGAATGGGAACATGGGAGATGTTCAACCTCACAGGCTTTAGAAATAGGAGCTGTGCTCTGAGCTGATGGTTAACCAAAGGGTTTTGTATATCTATTTTCTTTTAAATTCAAATCCTTAACATACACACTACTTTTTATCAGGTTATTTTACTGGGGAAGAGAACTATATTTTTTGTTTTGAAAAATAATTGAGAAAAAAACCTCCAAACCCCCAAAAACTTGGGTTTTGTTTGTACCTCAGCTGAGGACACTGTAGCGGCAGCATTTCCTCAGGATACATTCACCTCCACCTGGGAAGAAAATAATCATCCCAGGATGGTAACAAATGCCTCAGCAGCCTGGGGGAACCTCTCAGAATTACTTTGTGATTCCTGGGGCTCTGCGAAAGATTCATTAAACCAAAGACTTGTGAACAAAAGAGAATTGAAGCTGAGCTGCTCCTTCAAGCCTGCCAGGTGGTTTCTCTGCAGTGCCTCACACCTCTTCAGTTTAATCCTAGAGTTACTGAAGCCTCTTCTGGTTTTCTTCATTTTGCTGGTTGAAAGTAGCAGCAGGTGATTATGATCCAGTGGAAGGATCTGAAAGCTGAGAAATAATGACTAATGCTACTAACAGGAATGATATTTCCTCATGGAGCCCTCAAGGTAGGAGCACAGCTGACCAGGGATGTACTGACTTTTCAAGGAAGGCATTTCCTAATCTGGGAGGGGCCACCTCACATGGGAAGAGAGAGCCACACTCCAAGGGTGGGATGAGGTGGGGGGGAAGACCAAACAAAACCAAAAAACTCAAGAAGGAAAAACACAACGGAAGGGTTTGGCTCCATCCAGTCTAAGGACACTCCTTACCTCAGGGAAAATGATATTTTTAGTTTGGGAGTCAACGCTGTGATGAAGATGACTCTCCCTTTGCATCTATAGGATGCAGGGAAGAGCCAAAAGCGAGACTCTCTGCAGGTGAAGGGTTGCATGCAAAAATTAACTAACATTCTCTTATCCAAGATCTATGTCTAAGCATCCATCTCTTAAAACAGGTGTGTGTGTAAAATCATCTTGCTAAGCTCCATTATTAGAGCCAGTATGTGAGGTTATGCTGCTAGAGCTTGCTCAAGAGACATAACACAAATAGATACAAATCAAATTTATGTACAAATCAGGTATTTGTCTAACATTTCCTGCACTTGGGGCACAACAACCCTATGCAGAACTACAGACTGGGAGAAGCCTGGTTGGAAAACTGCCAGGAGGAGAGGGACCTGGGGGTGTTGGTTGACAGCCGACTGAACATGAGCCAGCAGTGTGCCCAGGTGGCCAAGAAGGCCAATGGCATCTTGGCTTCGATCAGAAACGGTGTGACCAGCAGGTCCAGGGAGGTGATTCTCCCTCTGTACTCAGCACTGGTGAGGCTGCTCCTTGAATCCCGTGTTCAGTTCTGGGCCCCTCAGCACAAGAAGGATGTTGAGGCTCTGGAGAGAGTCCAGAGAAGAGTCACAAAGCTGGTAAAGGGGCTGGAGAACAGGCCCTATGAGGAGCGGCTTGACAGAGGAACAGGATGAGAGGGAATGGCCTCAAGCTCCACCAGGGGAATTTAGGCTAGACATTAGGAGGAAGATTTTCATGGAAAGGGTCATTGGGCATTGGAACAAGCTGCCCAGGGAGGTGGTTGATTCCCCTTCCATGGAGGTGTTTAAGGCACGGGTGGATGAGGTCCTCAGGGACATGGTTTAGTGTTTGATAGGAATGGTTGGACTTGATGATCCGGTGGGTTTCTTCCAACCTGGTGATTCTATGATTCTATGATAGAATGGTTTAGGCTGGAAGGGACCATGGAGATAATCTAGTCCAACCCCCCTGCAGGGAGAAGGGACATGTTCACCCGGATCAGGTTGCTGAACGTCACTGCAGCCCAGGCTGTTCCAGCGCAGATGAAAGCTCATAACCCCTCAAAAGATTAGAAGTAGAGTGTTAGATGAAGTCAAGCCAACTTGCTGTCAGATTCTTGGAGCAAAAGAAATATTAGAAGGTAACAGAGGTAAATGTATTTAAGTAAGGTAAATAAGCTTTCAAGTTCTTCCCCTCACTTCACATTCACACACACCCCCCCACCCCGTCAGTACTGACCTGTTAGGGAGATCAAAGGGCTTGCTTAAAACCCGAGTCATTAAGAACAAGTTAGGTGGAATTGTGGGTGTTGTGAGGGGCATGGGATAGACTTGAAAACTGAGCCACCAGAACCCAGCTTTGTAGCTGCTTCCAGAGCAATCCCACACGGTCACTTTGGAGCTGCACTCCTGCTCTGCCAAGAATAACAACAACCAACCAGTCGGCTAAAGTTCTTAAATTTTTACCTTCACCGGTTCAGTTACAAAAGAGCCCAAGCTCACTCAGGAGCACTATAAATTACAGCTCAGTTTGTGCCTCCAGCAGCACAGGAACCCAGCCCCAGGTGCTGAGCTAGAAGCGCCATCTCCCTTTAACCTCATGCTTTCCCTGAGCAGTTAGGGACAACACTTTCTGGAGCCATTTTATTTTCAAAGGAGCAGTCAATTGTTTTTGTTGTTGCTGTCTGTGTGTAAAACAAGCACAGGAGTCAAAACATCAAAACTATTACCCAAGATGCAGCCACTCAAGAGTAACCAGGCCCCTGTGAGTTTTTACCCTACAGCAAAAGTGAGGCACTGTAACTTAGTTTGAATTTCATTATAGACTGACCCAAGTTAAATTCTCTCACACAGGCTCCAAGGTGGAGCTGGACGCAGTTAGGAGTGGCCACCTGTGCTGTTCTGGCTCAGACATGTACCCAAGCCTCAAGACAGCCCCAGAAAGCTTGGGAAGAGGCTGCCAGACCTGCCGATGCTTTTTGGCTACCTCCACCACTATGCTGCCTGGGGGAGACAAAAGTAGCTCATGTGAATGGGAGTTTATTTTTTTGCTAGAAAGATTTTCAACTTGTCTTTTATGATACACAACATATATAGTGGGCAACACCTCAACATCACATGTATTTAAGATACAAAATAAAGAAAGAAACCCATCTTCAAAACAGTGCAGTTGCTTCAAGGATTCCAGCTGTTCCCAGTAACAAACTGGGGAAGCAGTGCCACAGTCCAGCCTTCTACTCTGGGCAGCCTGCTTGAACATGAGGCTGAAACCACTGAAGACAGCCTCTGCTCTGGGGAGGGGGAGCAAAAAGCAGCCACTTACTCCTGAACAGAAAAACATAAAGGGTGGAAAAGACCTCTAATATCATCAAGTGCAACTGTAAGCCAAAAACCATCGTGCCTTCTAAACCATCTCCCACAGTGTCACATCTATGTGCTTTTTGAACACCTCCAGGAATGGAGTCTCCGCCACTTCCCTGGGCAGCCTGTTCCAACGCTTCACCACTCTTTCATTGAAGAGTTATTTCCTCATATCCAGTTTAAACCTCCCTTAGCACAACTTGAGTCCATTTTCTCTCATCCTATCATTTGCTGCTTGAGAGTAGAGTCCAATACTCACCTCACTACAACCTCCTTTCAGGTAGTTGTAGAATGATAAGGTCTCCCCTCAGCCTTCTCCAGACTAAACAGCCCCAGCTCCCTCAACTGCTCCTCATAAGACTTGTACCCCAGAGCCTTCACCAGCTTCATTAACATCTGTTCTTAGAATGAATCATAGAATTGTTTGGATTAGAAAAGACCTTACAGACCATCCAGTTCCTTACCCCTGTCATGAGCAGGGACACCTCCCACTGGATCAGGTTACCCAAAGCCCCATCCAACCTCACCTTGAACAGCTCCAGGGATGTAGTAGCTATAACTTCCCAGGGCAACGTGATCCTGTGCCTCAGCATCTTCATCTTGAAGAATTTCTTCCTAATGTCTAGTCTAAATCTTCTACTCTCCACTCTATAACCATTTCCCCGCATTCTATCACTACATGGCCTTGTAAACAAGTCCCTCCCCAGCTTTCTTGTAGCCTCTTCAGATACTGGAGGGTGGCTCCAAGTTCTCCTTGGAGACTTCTCTTCTCCAGGCTGAACAACCCTAACAGTCTCAGCCTGTCCACAGAACAGAGGTGCTCCAGCCCTCACCTCATATTCATGGCCTCCTCTGGACTTGTTCAAACAATTCCTTATGTTTGGGATTCCAGAACTGGACACAGACCTCCAGATGAGGTCTCACAAGAAGGGAGCAGTGGGGTAGAATCACTTCCCTGAACCTGCTGGCCATACTTCTTTTGATGTGGTCTAGGCTACTGTTCACCTTCTGGACTGTGAGCACACATTGCTGGTTCATGAACGTCTCATCAATGACTACCCCTAATCTTTCTGAGGGTTGTCTTTGCTGTTGTCTTCTATTAAATCAAATGTGAATTTCGGCTCTAAACCATTCCCTGCTTGCAGTGGGACAAGTCCCAGAGCAAGAGGATCTAGCCACCACCTCAGCTCTGCAGTATTTTGTTAAGACATGTTCACCTCTCTGCTCGAGTGGCAGCTGTAACTAGGAATACACAGTAAAGTGAGGAACTACCTTAGCAGTTTTTATGTGCAAGTATCCAAACAAATGACAGAAAGGCAGAAAACACATGCACACACTCAGAATGGGTGGGTAGGAATATTCTCTACAGGGGAACTTTGTCCTGGGCCACAACAAGACTTATACTTTCAGCAGGCTCACACTCACTTCTTGTAAGACTCATGGAAACAGGCATGGAAACACAACAACGAGCTACTATTCTTTCATGTACACAGCATTTCTCTTATAAAAGACATTTTAATATTGCAAAACACTGGGAGAAGGTGGCTCTTGCCTACTTCAAACTTCATTCCTGCAAGGACCATGGACAACAGTTATTGAAGCCCAGCAGTGAGAAAACACAGCTCTTGGTAGACAGACATAACCTTCCTTTCCCCTCTGCCTTCACCCCTGATGTGACAAGATTGAGCTCTGGTTCACACACATCCAGAGTAGCAAAAAGAAAAAAATATTAAATTTATATTAGCCATTAGAAAAAGTATAATTTTCCTCCTCCAAGAGAGATGCAAGCTACTGGGTGATAAAGAACAAAGTTCCACCTCCCATCAGCCATGTTTCATTGGTTTTATCCCAGTTTAATAGATGATTTATCAGATTTGTGCAAGACAGTTACCTCTAACACAAAGTGTATTGGGAAAAGCAGGGTAAAATCACAGCAACATATACACATAAAACAAGATACACAAAACAGAGCTAAATTTATATACAGATTAGTAGCAGCTAGACTCAACTTCATTTAATACATGGCTTTACTTACTACAGTTTTAGGCACAGAGAAGAATTTACCAGTAAGATATTTGCTGTAATGAAGGGCCACAATGAATACCTTGTTCCAAGTCCTCACCAGGCAGAAATTGGTTTATGTAATGAAGATCTAACTCTCACTTCCCACTGGCTGAGGACGCAGCCCTCCATGAAAGATGAAAGAACAGGATCCAGCTAACTCAGCATACTGCAACTTTATACTTTAGATACAAGGCATCTAATTTATCTTTTAAAAAACAGGGTTATGTTATTGAATAGGACTGAATTTCAATGCAACAGTTAGTGTCAGGGTTTTTTTTTTTTTTACCCCAATGTTTGCTTAAGATGAATTCTCAGCTGTAAACAACTCAACTAAGAGCTGGTGAGAAATGATTAGATATGAAGATTGCTTTGGATACACTTTACATGTATAATGAAGAGTTTGCTTTAACAGGATTTTAAAGTATAAAGGTCATGAAACATTTAAATTTACTTAGCAGGTTATGTTAATAAATTATAATGCATTGTTCACATGTAGAACCCCACTCCGGGCTGCACTGGAGCAGGTGCTTGGATGTAGTTTCATGTGCTTCCTTGTCTTTCTGATTTAGGGCTACAGACTTGAAGCAAAATAAGTGTGTGCTTTACTTGCAGCATACAAGCAGCTTGTTTTGTTTCAGCGGCACGTCTCACATTTGATTATGCATGCGTAAGTCCTTGGCCAGACTGAGGAATGGCCACATATGTTAATTACTGATTGCTTATGTAGAGTATCCCTGTCACAATGAGGAACACGATAGCTTACCCAGTGAAAAGGCTGAAAAGAATAACTACATAACAGAACCAGCCAGATACCATAACGACACGATTAAAAATTTAAGCAGCAAGGATAACTTAAAACAAACAAACAACAAAAACAACAACAACAAAAAACTTTAACTTATGAGGCAGGTTGAGAATGACACATTTTTCCTTCACGACAGCTTCATCTATAAGTACAGGTCAGCAAGTTCAGAATACTTTATCACAAAACCCACAAACTTGTTTATCACAGTTATGTCAGAGCTCCTCACTGCAGGGTGCGCCAATAACTATCGTAGCTTCCCCCTCCTTTTCTAAGCTACTTAGTAAAAGAGGGTGTTGCTTGAGGCTTTAGAAAGTGCAGAGAATAAGTGAGTTTTTTCCCTTTAGAAAAATAAAAAGACAGAACCCTTAAATGTGCAGGAATAACGATGAGAAATCTAGAGTGACTGGAGTTTGGCATTTGATTTTAAAATGGTTATTTTGGATGCTTTCAGGTGTACAAAAAGGGAAGGGAGTTTTAACATGGAAGAGCAGCTTCGCCACGTAAAAACAGTCATATTAACACAAATACATTTTGGGACCATCTTTAAAATCCTGTCTATTTAACAAAGGTAAAATACACCAACTCGGACCATTTGGAAGTGATGTGCCCTTACGGATAGCTCTCCCCTGTAACTCCACTTAGCCTGAAAGAATTTTGGCTGTAACTTCTGCTATGCATTGGCAGGGCAGAACCAAATAAGGCTGTGAACAGGGGATTATTAGGGCTGTCAAACTACAGGAAGATCAAATGACAGTTTTTAGAAGCAACAGAACTTAAGATTACTCAGTGTAGTACAGCTGTTGTTCAAAAAGTAACAGTTTCTTCATGGGAACCCTAATGTAAAAGATCAGACTTTTGACAGCGGGTTCTCACATTTGGTACAAAGTTAACTTGTTCCTATGGCTTCTCTACTATAAGATCATCACTGGTGCAGAACAGTTGGGGTCACAGATTGTCAGGAGACTCTTTGGCTGTCAGTGTGAAAACTGGTGCATGGTGCATATCCTTGAGGCTTAATCTGGTGCCTTTCACTGGACACATAGGTTGCTAGAGCGTGACCAAGGAGCAGGTGGCTGGGAAGAAAGGCAGGAATTCAAGTGAGGCAGCAGTGTGATGCAGTCACCCACCCAAAGCTCAGGCTGCTCTGTCAAGAAGAAGGTCAAACCAGAAACCACTCTCTGTGCAGTCTTGAGTTGAGTGCGGACAGAGCAAGGAAGCAAAAGACTCCACCGCTGGCTGGGAATGAAGCCAAGCCAGATAATACAGACACGAAAAAGTCATGGAAGTGTGTCATGCTTGTCAAGAAATTTCAGTTTTGACATTATCTCAAGATCCCAGGAACAGACACACACATGTGGGCAAGACAAACAGCTCTCATTTTTGGCTTCAGAAAGAGCAAAAGGAAGATTCACCATTCAGTTTGCTATGTACAACAATACTGCCCTGTAGACTTCATTAACGGAATGCTGCCTGCCATAACCCAGCATTCCTTAAATAAAATTCCTCTTAATAACAAAGAGCAACAGATGAATATCTCTGTAGGAAAGAGAGCTGAAAACTGCTGCTGTACATGGCGCCAGACTTCCTGGCATAAACACGAGTGGTCATTCCACAGTATCTAGTACCTCCTCAGCATGTTGAAGCACAGAACTTTCCCTTTCTTCTGCCAACCTGTTTGATCCCAGTCCCCAGTTGGGATTATTCTAGCACAAACCCATGCTATGACTTCCCCCTCGCTGCCAAAACATTCCCATTGAAATTATGCAGTCTCTTTCAGTAGTCCCAGTTTCCGAAGTGCCTCTCTCCTGGCTTCTTCTGTTGAACCACGGCCAGAAAACTTTACCGTTATCCCTTGGGATCGAAATCCTGAGGGTCTAGGCAGAGAACCTGACCTCCGCCTCATATCCAGGTTCAGACTCGGTTGTTTATAATCATTACAACTTTTTGCTGTGTTCTGCTGTGCACTGCTGACCTTGTTAGCAGCAAGAGCTGCCTCTGGTTTGATTGTTACAGTTTTACCCATAGGAAGGAAAGGGCTGGGCTCGCTTTTTAGAATCTCGTGGACGTTTTGATATCCATTGGGAACAGCATCTGCCTGTTTGGGCTGTGTATCAAGCTGTTGAGTGCTTTGAGCATGATCCACTTGGTCCTGAGCTGGCTTCCCCTTAACTAAGCCAAGTTTTGCCAGGGCCTCATAGCGTGTTTGCTCAGAAGAGAGATCCCGTAAGGAAGAACTTCTGTTACGTGACAAGAAATCATTTCTCTGCAGCTTTTCCTCCAGTTCAGCTGCCAGAAGAGCCCCTCCATTGATGTTGGCCAGCACCTGGGCTCTCCGTTCCTGGACATTAACTGCTGCTTTTGAAATAGTCTCATTGAATTCTTTGCCACTGACATTTGTTATGTTGATGTTGCTGGGGAAGCGGTGGAGTTTGGGTGCAGGTGTGGGAGGGTGCTTAGGAGCCACACAACAATCACCATTGGCTATTGGTGTTTTCTTCCTGTCCGAATTTCCTTCTTTGAGGGCAGTGGGGAAGCGCACCTTGCTCTCCATCTGCTGCTCAGACATCTTCTGGGCCATGACAAGCGGAGTGGGGATGGAGCGAAGCAATTTTGGATGCTGCAC
Organism: Coccyzus lansbergi; assembly: GCA_033558105.1. NCBI lineage: Eukaryota > Metazoa > Chordata > Aves > Cuculiformes > Coccyzidae > Coccyzus > Coccyzus lansbergi. The sequence goes on along the minus strand of JAUMJK010000393.1, from coordinate 1,900,822 downwards.
TGGAGGAGGGGGTGGAGGAGGAAGAGGAAGCGTCTCAGACATTGATGGTGGTGGTACAGAGGGATGTGTGGAAACATCAGCAGGTACAGCTGGCTTAGGGCTCTCAGTTCTCCAGGTAGCATCTGAGACTTAAGACAAAACAGCAATAATCTCATTAAATTATCACATAAAACAGAATACAAGGCTTTCTTTCACGTAGGGTGAGGAAGCACCAGCATTGCCCTGCTCCATACTTTAACTCAACCTCAGCCCACATTACCAGAAGAAACTATAACTGAAATCTAGTAATAGCATCTTGTAGGTGATTCTATAGTTCAAATTACTATATTTACAACACCTTTACTAGAAGCCCTTTTTCCTCCATTCATTCACAATCTGCATGTTAACTTTACTGTGATTCAGTGGTTGTTTTTTCTACAAGAGTTTTGCAATTGATATTTTTTATTATAACAGCCAGGAAAGGACATATTATATCCCACCATTTTATAGTAGCTGATAACTTAGTTCTCAAAAAGGGGAGAGAGCAAACTCTACAGGGTGACTAAAACAACATGCCATACACTTTCTTATCACAAACCTATTGATAGGAGCATGTCTTTCAGTTCCACATATAGAAACACTACAAATGATCTGCTACTGTAAAACTCTGCTACAGAGTTTTACTCTACAGAGGGAAAGTCTTAAGAAGGTTGGAGAGAAGCAGAGCGTAAACACATTGATGAGCACTAGTCTGCCTTGCTGGGATGACTCTGCATACTACTCAGATCTGTTATAACTCAGTCAGCAGGTAGGGGACAGAGGCAGCAGTCCAAGAACTTAATCACATGCATGACCTCATCTTGAGGCAGCAAGGAACATACAGAATTTCTTTAGCTGTTTCTAACGAGAACGAAAATATGTCAGGGCTAGGTCAAAGGGGAAAAAAACCCCCACACTTTCAAGAAATACTACTACCTGGTTCTGCATCTCTGCTAGAAGGGCCTTCATGGTCACTGCTCTCAGGTGTTGACTGTACTAAGTCGATGATATCTTCAGTCTCTGAATGACTGGACACAGTTTCTTCTGTTGACCTTGGAGACTGACAGTGGATACCACTGTCATGAACGACTGGCTCCTCCAAGTCATCTTCTAAGGCATCTATGGTTTCCTCAAAGAACATGAGAACATCTTGCTCTTCATGAGTTAAGTATTTCAGACTCTCATCACCCTATGAAGGAAAAAAAAAAAGAAAAAGCTGGAAAGATGAATGCCCTACAGGTGAGTACAGGTAAGCACACTGATAGCAAACAGCAACCCTTTTTGAAGGCAGAAAGAGGCAGCAGTCACATCAGAGGCATCTCCAGCTTCCTGTTTCACCCCTTCCCAAAGAGGAAAAAAAAACCAAACCCAAAAGCAGTTTACGTCACAGTAATTTTGACTGAAGAACAGAAACTGGTATTTCATCCTTTAAAGTACCTAACTGAAGTTCAGCAGACAAGCATCCATTTGAGTTGGACAGAACAAATGGCTAAAATATCATAAAAACAGACAAAAAGAAAACCCAAAGAGGCACACCCTCCCCCACTCCAGCTCCCCAGCTGTGCCTTTACACAGATTCAGATGGCTTCTTCAAGCTCCAAAACTGGAATAAGGTGTTTCAGTTGCTGTGACAGGTTCAGGGACAAGACTTGGGGACAGCATGGGAGGGAAAGGGTGCATTCAGGTCTGCCAACAAATTAGTTGGTTCCCTTTTTGCTCCAGGCCAAAGTGGGACTTAGCTTCTAGAGGCAGAGTTGGAACTGAAATCTGGCCCTACCACTGCCATCAGAATTGTCCAGAGTTACAGAGCAGAATACAAAGAAGTAATAATGAGGGAGATGGTTTCTGAAGATGTTGCCTTCAAGTTACAGAAAGGAAAACCTTAAAATAAATATGAAGATGTGTTCCCTAGCAGTAAATTTCCTTGGGCTACTTTCTCCAGCAGGAAGCAATCCTGTAAGACCACAGTAGTGATAAATAACCACTTGGATTATCCACTGTTCATTTTCTATGAGTCACTGCTCCTGATTAACCTGATTAACACAATATAACTATGAGAAGCTAGGCAGCAACTCCTCTTCCCTCCACCTACACTCTGGGAAACGCTCACTTTTCCAGAAACTTGGAGGTTACAAAGAATGATTAGGAAATGCACTACATTAATACAATGGATACAGGAAAGACCTTTCCCAAGAGAAATGTGTAAGTTCTGGAATGTAACTAAGTATTGTTGAAAAGTAAGTGAGGTTTTTCCCTTCTGGATTGAATTTATGTCCTGTCACACATTCACTGGAAACACTGGTAACACAAAGAAGGCACCAACAAAGCAATACAAGACAGTTTAAATTTCTCATCTCTACTTTTCACCTCTCCAGAGACGTGTGGTTGCGCATGCAGGCAACAAGACTACATCTCAATGGAGGATTGGAGGAATTTAGATAATTCATAAAGGCATGCAGTGCAAATATCCAAGAGGTAGATATGTTCTTACAGGGGCAGAACAACTTGCTTCAAATTCGCCATACCTGTCCAGATCATCTTACATTAGATTTGGATAGAAAAAACCCTCTGTGTAGCTCTACCTGTTAACTAACTCCTTGTGGAAATAAGGTTTTTAGCCCCGTCCCTGGCATTAAAAATAACATACCTCTGTAGCAAAATCACAGAATAATCAAATGGTTTGGGCTGGAAAGGACCTTAAAGACCATCCAGTTCCAACCTCCCTGCGCTGGGCAGGGACACCTCCCACTGAATCAGGCTGCTCAAAGCCCCAACCAAACTGGTCTTGATCACCTCCAGGGATGGGGCAGCTATGACTTCTCTGAGCAACCTGTGCCAGTGCCTAACCACCCCTCACAGTAAAAAAATATCTTCCTAACATCAAATCTCCCATCCTTCAGCTTAAAACTGTTCCCCTCATCCTATCCCTGCACTCCCTGATAAAGCACCCCTCCCAAGGGTCTACAGCAGCAACGCTTGTAGTCTAAAAACTACAAAGTGCTGCATTGCACCAAGTGGCACGTAGCTGCTAAGCACTCAAAATACTACAGATGAGGAAAATAAGTGCTTTAGGACTCTCAGTTACATTTGCCTGTGTGGCCTGCACAACATTTTCCCTGCAAATAAATGAATTAAAAATAGAAGACAGAGAGGTTGCCTCTGAGCCACTCTTAGTTTAGACAGTTCAGGAGAGGTTTGCTTATCTGTGGCTGCAATCATGTGAAAGCAGCAGTCTCAGTCACAGCTGACACTGTTTTCTGTTAAAACAGAAGATTGCAGTCTCAGCAAGGAAATACAAAGATGGTTTCAACAAGAGGATCATGCTGCAACTACATTTCTAGAGATTCAGCCTTCCTGTCATCAGGGCAAACACGGTTTGATGACTGGGAAAGAAGTAGGGAGGTGTGGGTATTAGTAACTCAGTCTTACTATCCACAGCACACTGTCAGAATAGGTAACTTCTTGTAGCAGAACTGCTACAAAAGCTTAAGTTTGGTTGTCATTTGCAGTTGCCTATTTAAAGCACTAACTTCAAAGGCTGACGTATTCCACTGCTTGCACCCACCACATGGCAAAGCTCAGTTTTCAAAGGCCAAGGAAAGTTTTACAGCTTCACTTGAAAAAAAAGAGAGACACAGACAAGCCTTCTATTTTTTTCTTAATGGATGTTGCAATCTCCTTCCTTCCCCACCCAAATACTCATTCAGCTGCTATGTCTGGTAGGCGAGAGAATGACAGGAAAGGAGCCGTTGTTAGGTAGCCACTAGCTGGAGTTGAACAGGACTCCAAGAAACTTTTGCTGTGGGTGAGCTCATTCCAAGTGCCAGACTTCCGCAGGCAAAGAAAAAAAAGAAAAGGGAATTGTGTTTAAGAAGTTCCTAGTGGCAGCAGATCCAGACTGTGGTGTAGTACAGAAACAACTGCACCACATTTTGTTCATATAGAAGAACAACTGCTTCTACATGAGCCTAACTCATTCGATCAAGAGTTGCATGAAACAGCATGTGAACTGAAGCAAAACCTTTTAGAAGCCCTTCCTTCCATCCGTTCCTGTGCTGCAAGACTGAGTGCTTTCCCATGCAGGTAAGATTTGCAGGAGGATTGGTCAGCAGAGCTCTGCCTGACTTACCTCCCCTTGGGGATCCTGCTGAAGTGAGCAGTTTCTCAGCCAGAGAAGGATCTGAAGTGACTAACCATCCCTTTACAAATACATTTGTAGTAAATGGCATACCTTGATGTGAAAGGCCAACCTCATCTCAGGTAGCACTTGGATCTCTTTCCTCATGGAGTTTTCTTTGAACATGACCAATGTTACTCTTCCTCACACAGCAGCTTTAAAGAACAGGCATCATTATGGCAGGCCTGAGACGTAAGGCAAGCAGCCTGGCTACAAAACCCCTCAGGCAAGGCATGTTTCAGTCTGAGACAAGGAATTAATCCCATTTTAGACACACAAGCCCACTGAAAATTGAACTATGCAAGTTGGTCAGACCAAAGGAGCTCAGCAGTATAAAGCAAGTAGTGACTTGCTTTTACCACTGATCTGAGAACAGCGCTGTGCTAAAAAATGCCCACTTATATTCCTTACATAATAGTAAAGCTTTCAGGAACACGGGAGGAATTTTGTTGTGGTCAGCTGGTGTCAGGTTTGACTTGGATTACCAAGTCGATTTGTAATAAATTAATTTTCCACATACTTCAAGTACTGGAACAGTTGATATTCTTTCTGGGCTGTCCTTCCAGGCCTCTCTTGTCCTTCAAGAATCTGGGTATTTAACAAGGTAGAGCCTTTTCAGCTATTCAAGTTATTCCTCTCATATTTTCCACCAGCTCCCTACTCTTTATACACAAACACACCTCCCAAACACAAATCTCACATACACCTAACACAACCAACTTTAAAGCTACTATAGCAAGACAGCCAAAATTTGAAACCTGAAAATTGTGCTTAAGCTGAGGATTAAGGAGACTGCTTAGACAAAAGAAATTTGGGATGCAAACAGCTGAAATAGCTGAGTACATTCAGCTGGCATTAATATTTCAGATCCTTGTGCAGCCAAACATTTCCTGCTTACATCAAACAGGAAAGAGACTGTTATGATGTTCTTGTTGTAAAAGAGGTAAAAAAAAACACAAACAAGAAAAAAAAAGGAAAAATAATAGAATCTTTATCGGAAAGGACCCCCTTCCCACCTGTCTGAAACAGTGTCTTGGTACCAGAAGCCTATAATTTTTCACATGCATTTAATAAATGCTTAACATCACATCCAGACCTAGATTAGTACAGCTTTGACAGAACAGCAGGGGAAATCCCAAGACATCTGCAGTGGTTAAAAAAATACATATACATAGATATAATTCCTCTGAAAACTCCTAGAGAATTGAATGGTACTACTGATGTCAAAAAGCTACACTTTAATTAGCAAAATAGCAGGAGAACAGCAGACTTAACTCATTCATCATCAATCGCTTGACAGTGCCAAAGAATTAATAGGCACAGCTCTGTAGGAAAAAAGCGACTGGATGTTGCTCCCTTCATGTTTTTTTTGAGAAAACTATTCTAATATGTAGGAGGAAGAGACCAATGCAGCACTGCTTTGGCCTCAGCCTGCTAATAACAAGGCAGGTAGTTCTACTTATAAAAAGAGAAAAAAAAACCCTGCATGCAGAAACAGTGCCAGAACAGGGACAAAAGCTTCAGTGCAGAAGAAAAAGGCAAGTAACTCTGATTAGATTTACAGAAAAGGGAAACAGAATGGATCACCCTGCTGCATTGCTTAAGCTGGAAGCAAGTGAATTACAGACAAGAACAAGAACCACCACAGAGGATCAGACCAAAAAGGCCATTTAGCTGAGCAGCTGCCTTCAGCCACCAGTAACGCACAGGAGAGGGGAATCGGGCTGAGGGGGAAGGGTATTGCTATAAATTGGATGGATTTCTATTTTTCTTCCCTATGTCCTTCCAGTTTCCAGCAATACGTGGCTTAAGGACTTCCCAGTTACATCCTCACCTGTGTATTTAATGGCCCTTAATGAGTTTTTCTAGCATGAATTCACCTTATTGTTTAAGCCCATTTAAATGACTGGCATTCACAGCATTCTGTGGCAATGAGCTCCATAGTTTGTGGGCTGTGACAAAAAGTACTTCCTTTACAACCCACTATCTGATGATTTTGATAATACCATTTCATTTGTTGAAGAGGACTATAATATTGAATGTTGTTTTCTTCAGTTTATTAACATAATTGTACCTGTGCACTTCATAATAGTTAGCAAAGCATATAATCAACAGGTCACAAATGAGTAAAACAAATGATCCAGAAGCATTTGAAAAATAAGCTAGACGTACCAAGGTTATAAACTGATTAAATTACTCCTAAGCTACTTTAAAAAAAAAAAAAACAACAACAAACTAAAACAATACAAGATCTACTTAAGCTCTAAAGATATCTCTTTAGTTATTAAAGTTAGGCTGATCAGCTTATGATTTCTTCTTCCCTTTGATTTCTACATTAGAACAACATTCCAAAAAAATGGGAAAATTTCACACTAATCTTTTCTCATGGGAGGGTTACGGATTTGACCAACAGGCATAAGCATGATACATAAGCCTCTACTTGAAGGCTTTATTACATGGTCCTCCAAAAAGATGTTCTGAGATGACTAAGGAAGTTATGCACAAATGAAATTACTACAAGGTACCTATGTAACTGAAGGGAAGAGGGTGGCAGGGGAGGGACTTGTTTTTGAGGAGCATGATGTATCTTAAACTTATGTCCCATCCCTGGAGGTGTTCAAGGCCAGGCTGGATGGGGCCTTCGGCAGCCTCATCTAGTGGGACGTGACCCTGGCCATGGCAGGGGGGTTGGAACTAGGTGATCTTTAAGGTCCCTTCCAACCCAAACCATTCTATGATTCTATGAATAACGAAACAAGACAAGTCTGGAACAGATTCATCCCTATATCTCTATTATCTGATACTTCACTAACAACAGCAGACAGTTAACAGTGTCTGCTGATGCCCTTATGTCAGAAGATGTTGCTGCAAGAACTAGGTAGGACAGAAGAAGAACTTCATAAACCATTTAAGAGTGCTGCAGCTCCACAGGATGAAATTCAGTTGAAAGACACGGAAACATACAGTGATGAACAATGTCTAAATGACAACACAAGATAAAAGGAGTTGCAGGTGAGTTTAAGTGGCGTAAAGAGGAAAGAGTGCTGTTCAGGTATGTGAATGTCATTCTGGGATATATTAACCAGGGTGATGAAATGAAAGCGCATCCTCATTCAGAGCACAGTTCAGATTTAGTCACTGAACTTTGAAAAGGAGACACCAGGTTAGACAGGATCTGGAACAAAGCAAGGAGTGTCGAGACTTTCACGGGACAAGAAGGCTGTAAGAATGGAGGACATTTTGTTTTAAAACAGCAAAGAACAGGTGGTAGGCAGACACAACCCTGTAGGTATTTTAATATATAAAACATTGATCACTACGTGCACTGAATGCGAGACAAGTTAGAATTGGCTTCCACATTACAGAAACTAATTCAAGTATTCCTCTAATAAGAAACCATGCTGAAAGTTCACGAAAGCCTATCAGTGAGGCACCTATTCTGCTCACCCACTGGAATAATTTTTATCTATCAGATGAATCCTTGAGGAGGAATGATGTAGTTGAGAGTTCCTGAAGGCAATTTATGCTCTATGTACATTCTCACTAGCACATTTTACAGCAAGGTCAAAACTTGCCAGGAGTCAGGGTCTTTACCTTAGTTCTACATTCATGGTCCAAAGCAAACAGTCCTCAAGCCCCAATTCTTCTCCACTTCTTGCCCTCCTGGTAGGAGCAATGACTCTTATTTTTTTTTTAAGGCATATTGCTTCCTAATATCAATTTCAAGTGGACAATGCACAGCATAGCTCTCTTCACACCCTGTATAGAATGGCCTTCCTCTGCTCAAAGACAGCTGTATGCATAGAAAGTATCAAACAGTAAAAAAACCTGCTTGTTTTTGTGTCTGTACTGTTATTTGGCTAAGTACCTGGGAACGGTGAAAGAACTTCTAGCACAGTAAAACCTGAAGAGTATAAGTATCAAGGGCAAAACCTTGATTCTCAGAAAGCACTACTTCTCAAGACTTTACCTTCAATGCACCTGAAGTGCAGCTCAGCATCACAAGATTCTGCACACTCAAATTGTGAGAAAAGAAGAAGTGACATTGGACTAACAGATACACAATCTCTTGTCTTCCAGTAGCTCCTAAAACCACACTAAAATCCCAGGACTTTTTCCGGGAGGCTAGGTCAAAGAGATAGTAATGCAGTGCACTTGGAAAATCATGTCTGTTGCATTTGAATTACCTGTACTGATCCAAAAAGGACAAAGGTCATAACTATTTTTAGTCTAAAAGAAACATCATAACTACAAAATAATCAGGTCACCTGAGTTAAATAGCTGAGTGTGTAAAATAAGATACCGAGTCAACTCAGACTGCTTATAAGATATTTGCTTTTCTTGTCTAAGTAACCAGTGTTCAAAACATCACCTGTACAACATAAGGTGTCTGGCAGTGAAAGACCATCTTCAGTGACTGGGTACCAAGTCTTGCTAGAGCCAGAGGAAGCTTGTTCATAAATGCAATAAGCATGTCATCTTTTTAGAATCATGGCTATCTGCCAATCGAAGCTACTTGATTAGTGACCAAAAGAAACAGTCACTTGATCAAATTCTGAAACTCATGACCCAAAACCAGCAGTGACAAACTGTGGCATTAACTGAGGATCTGTCCTCAGTTAATACCAATAACAACAACAATATAACAACCATCACAGTATGATCCAGTAAAGAGTAACAAGAACCCATATGCTTCAAATCACTACTTGATAAGACACATTCAGATATAGAAGGCATAGCACTGAAGTTGTATCAACAAATCCAAGGCACTGACACAGCTTATTACTAATGCAGTTCCAAGCAGCACAGCTACTGCAGTAGTACAACCAGCACCTTCTGGTATAATTTTCATAAGTAGTGCTATTGTCCTAGCTTGTTATTCACACCTAGAAACTAAAGCAGTTACTCACTGATGAGAATAGATACACACTACAATTACCAGAGTGAAGCACAGAAAAAGAAGGATTGGCTTTGAGAAATCACCAGTCTGCATCTGTTCAGACAATGGAACAAGACAAATTTCTTCAAAAAAAGCCAAGACCTAGTTTTATTTCCAAATGAAGCATCCTGAGATTTCTGCAACTGTACTTCACTGGGAGTTAATTCTTACACCACATATTAGGGAGTGTCATTCAAGAACAGGTTTTGGAAGTCAGAACTGCCAAGCAGAACAGAGTGCTTTTGTTTACCATCCCCCTTGGGTAGTGCAACTGATTCTATGTATGGGGAAGGTATACTGGTCTCATCCTTTTGCCAAGCACATACATGGGTACCACCTTCATTAAAAAGATATTAGTGTGCATATTCACATCCTCATATACAGAAAAGTTTGTATGGTTATAAAAGTTGATGCAAGATGAAAATATCAGGGTAAACATTCCTCCCACCTAAATGTAGGCTTATGTCTTCACCTGTTGTGATTGGATTTGGCAACATAAATCCAGACTCGAACACCTATCATTCATATGAAAAATTCCACTGCAATGAATACAGGGTATCAGCACCTTGCTTTCCATTTTAAAAAATACATTTTGCTATAGAGACTGCAATTGTTAAAGATTAACTATAAGCACCATTGTGTAGGTAAGAAGCAGCTGACAAATCTGGCAAAATTAAACTGAACTGAACAGCTGACTGTTAAGAATCATACTCAGAGTTTCGAGACCTTTCTGACATACAGCAATTTTCATCTCCTAGCCATTCCTAAACCAACAACCAGTTCCACAGCAAGCAGTGCCAGTGGAGACACACAGCATGCAAGAACAACCAGGAGTCAGTCAAACCAGCTGTAAGCAGCCAACATAGGATAAAGCCAGTCCAAGTGTCTGTCTCTGTTATCACACTCCAGGATTTGCTGGAATTCCAAAGGTGCGATACAAAGATTAAGTGACTAAAGTGGTTTGACACTAACAAGCTTAAGAGTCTCTTTTTTTTGTAATCAAGTAAGAAGCCTGCAACAGCACATGCCTGGCAAAAAAAAAAAAAAATCATCACACTTTTTTCCTTTCCAAGACCATTCAAAAAAAGCCAAACAAACTGAATTCAACCCTGACCACCTCCGTGGTATCTCAAGATGAACAGACCCAGAAAAGGAATAAATGAAGAGGCAAGAAAGTCTGTAACAGCTTCTGTTTTAGAGCTAGGAAGGTCTGACGTGCCTGAAAAAAAACCTGTCCCTTCCTTTCTTAAAACCAGCCTAATAAGAAATGGCCTAAACAAAGTTATGTATCATTTCCCTCTTATTAAGCCATCAAAACTTCTACATCTTCTGAACTTTTACAGCAAAACTACTGAAGTAAAAAGTTCAGGTCTCTGGAAGCATGTTCCAGCAGCTACCTTTTCTTGTTAGGAATCCCCTGATACCTAGTGCACTGAAAAAATCATGCTTTTAATATATAATTACGCAAGGATATAAAAAAAGAAATATTTGAAGAATACTGCTCTCTATCCTGAGGACTTCTAAAGCCTGATTCAGGGCTGAACAGATAAAAGGTACCAGTCAGTGGGAAAACCACTTTTCTCACATCAGATCATAAAAAGGAAATAAATGAGCAGCAATAACAACTTGAGTCCTATCCACTCAATTACAATTGCCAGAATTTACTTCATATCAAGTTCCCCATACACCTCTGCCCCAAACTCAGAAACTGAAATCATGCCTTTATTGAAGAGGGTTTCCATTGCCCAACCAGTTATTCCACATATGGTAGCTGTCAGCCTTATCGGACACACCACCTACTACGCTGCTGGAAGAACAGTCACAGAAAGGGATCGGTGGCACCAGAATTAAACTTGTTGATACAAGCTTCACTTTTTTTCATGCACAAACTAAAGGCTTCAAGAACTTCTTTTACTAATGCACAGGTCTGATGGGAATTGCCTGAACCTCCGGTCAGCTTTTACTCCATCTATAAATCACTGCATTAAAGTCAGAAAGGATTCCAGTGCTAGCTGATGCATCATCACATGGGTTATCACTTGGTAAGATCTAGTTAGACTAAGCGAATCTATGTCATTTTCTGACACAGGAGACTCGGGATGAGACCGTATGAACATACTGATTTATACATAGCCCTGATAACCAATACGTATCTTTCTGAATAACCAATCTCATGCCCACTACCGCAGCCAAGAATAAAACCCATGGAAACGCAATTGGCTGCTAGTTTGATAAACTGGAAAACTGGAGTCAGAGTAATGCATGCAACTAATTTGTAATTCTACAGAAATCTGTAGTTCTTTAACAAAGAGCAACCCCACTATAATTCTCTAAGATCCAATCAGTTTTTAAGTAATAAACAACACACCCTACACACCTGGGTTCAAGTGGTCTGCTTGGCTACGTTCTTGGCTTCCCCAACCCTGACTTTTCACAACTTTGTTCTAGAGCAGATCAGAAACAGTTAAAGGACTGAATTTAGTAATACTTGTGTGTTTCAATTTGCAATATGAGCTTAAGGATCAAGCAGAATATTAACTGAGTTTTATTTCCCTTAGAAACAACCAAGAAGGAATATCTTCAGAATTACATCAGCTGCCAAAAAGCTCACCAAACACCACAAACCACTGAGCATTTCTGAGTTATACAGATAAACACAGGTATCAACTTGCCAGGTTATTTTCACCACTTACTCTTTCACAGCAGCAAAGTACTTGACCAAATGGAAGCTAGCAGGGATGTGTGAGGGAAGCATATGGGAAACCTAATTCCACGTTTAAGGACAGAGATTTAGATTTTGATTAAGGTAAAGCATGAGTGCTCTTCGCTCAATTAAAAATGGATGTTTTTCAATCAGTTGTGATAATTAAAAAAAAAAATATGCGCAACAAACCATACCTGCTTTCTAGGCTCAGCCTGTCACAGTACAAACAGTCCTGCTGTGTTCTTTGTCTGAATCATTCTGCTAATTGGAAAAATGCAGAAGTGCATCCCACTCCCTCAATTACTCATATACTATTTAAATGGCCACACACTCATATTCACTAATGTGAGAACAACTTTGTTTATGGTGACGTATTTGTTGCTCAGCTAATTATACAAAGGTAAAAGAAGCTGAGACCTTCATTCAGTAGTGTCAACAAGGAACTTAAGCAAGAAACAGCTTACAGAAGACACTATTCTTAAGTTCCTTTATGAGCTACTTAAGTATGTGAGGGCAGAGATGTGCACTGAACTGTGCTCTGCATGTGGGTGGTTGCACTGAGCTGCCCCACATAATGTGCGCTCCTTACTGCCATTCCCAGCTCTCTGGGAGGAACAACCAGCAAGAAGTACTCTCCAAGATCTCAGAGACAATTGCACCAGAATAGCAAGATATTGTACTAAATTAGTTATGTATGGACTTTCAATTTGTTAACAACCAACACCATAAGCAACCATTTAGGACGAGAAATGGTAAAAAAACAATGCTTAATAAAAATAAATAAATAATCCTGCAACACGAACAAAGCTACTAATGTAATTTGTATCACTAAACACAGGCTCATTAAACACTTACCAGGGCAAGATTTCTGCACCTAGCTTGGCTGCCAGGATTTTCCGCACTGCCACCGCTCTCCATGCTCCCACCTGTGTGCTTTGGAGAGATTTCAGTTGCCATTTCCGGAGAATCTGAGAGGAGATTTCTTGGCATCACACCCTCTTGGCTTATTGATCCCAATTCCACGTAGAAGGCTATCAATCTATAAGGCAGGGCTGCTCGCTTTATTCATTTCTGAAAACAGAGAATAATGTGTCAAATTTATTTTTTTTTTAATAATACTTTAACAGGAGTGGAAAATAAATAGCATTAAAGATCCCACACAAGTTAACAACAGTATCTTCATGCTCAAGAACTCACATACCATCTGTGGGCACCTTTTAAAGAGTTATTCCAAAAGGTGACTTTAAAAATCCACTGTAGCAAGGTTCTGTACCCCATCTCATGTGCTTCCAAATTAGATGCCTACATTTACCAGTATGGACCCTCTATGCATACCTGTCCCACAGATTCAGTTTGTTTTCCATTATGACACACCATTAACAGTAATAAAATCCTACCAGCTGAGGTATCATCTGGCCCAGTTAAAATGTCTTCGTTTTTAACTAGCTTTCAGACAAGAATTCTATTTATCAGATCACAAGGGAAATGGAATCCAGTCAGTTTCCTACTGTTGCTGCAGTTAACTTATGTGTTACTGAAGCAGCTCTATGCCAGCTTCTTCTGGTGAAAGATCCATGGCTAGATCTTAGTCCCATTTTTTGCACCATGGTGATACACAGCAAAATTGCATTTGAAAGTCTGCAGAGCTTTTATTTCATTCAGCCATGAAGAAACAGTGCTTGTATATTTTGGAAGACACTTAGAACAGACATTCACACTGGCACTTAGTGGAGCAAAAGCCCCATTTTTTTTCAGCCATTCTCATGCTCAGTTCTGTAACCTTCCCTAAATTGTCGACATCTCCCAGAACACTATGGCAAAATTCCTTCCTTCAGTCTCAAAGTATCATACAGACAAAAGTCATCCTTTTGCACTAACAGCGCAAACAAAGTGGGGGAGTAGGATCTAGCTCACCTCACTCTCTCCAATATATTAAAACATCCCTTGCAACAAGAATTTGCTGTGTTTCTTTAGCACCCCTTCTTTTTATCCACCCTGCCTTGTGACCAGGGAACAGCAGTGATGTGTTCCTCAGTACAGCTGGTTCTGAGGTACCATGTTATACGCAACCTGCTGAGAACTGGATACCATTACCCTGACACTGTACAGCTGAAGTTAGATGGTCTTGCTTCCCAAGTGCTTCTCCCTTTATTATGGTTCAAGAGGTGACATGAGAACCAAAGTCAAGTCTGCATTTCCAATTCAATTGGATTACTTCTCCTTCCTCCCTATCCCTGTCAGCTGAGACTGAGAAACCGGAGCCTCCCGGTAAGCTGATTAGTGCTTCATAGCAGTCAGATAACATCTGCCAATACTGAGCAACAATTCCATCCTGCTGATAGTTTCCTCCCAGGAGATGGCTATGACATTACCTAAGGTACGTACGAACGCTCCCGTGTCTATGCCGTAGCATCAACATGTGTCCTGTGGGAAGGCTCCCAAACAATGCAGCTAGGCTGCAGTCCAGCAAGTCTTGGAAGCACAATCCACATAAACAGAGTGCTGGATTGCCACAATAAAAGATTCCAATAGCCTTTCTTGGGAATATTAGCTTGAATGATTAAGATTTAGCCACTTTTTTTACATAAGAACATTCTTCCAATCTTATTAATACCATTAGCTATAAATAGATAATGCATCCCCAGGATAATAAACTCAAGGTGATGTCACAGAGGTAGAAACATACTTCTTGGTCCTGAATTTTAGAATCACAGGCAGGCAGACTTGAGAGCACTGCTGCTGTACCTCTGCTTGTCACGTAATCAGGTTCAAACCAAAAGGCTGTACTACAGAAAGCCAAATTGGAAAAGAAGAGCCTGAGTCTACAACATATCCTCCAACTACAACAAACTGACACTGAGTAGCTGCACAAAAACACACACACACACACAAATACTTGTCGTTTTTAGAAGGCAACATTACTAGGGAAAATCTTTACTCCTCTACAATGCTACACACAAACATACACAAATGTATATTTAATTTTTAAAAGACAAGACTACCAGAGAAAATCTTGACACCTCTGAAATTCACAGAAAACTCCCACCAACTTCAGATTTTATTCCATGACTTTTAAGATTATATTTGGATATATTAAAAAAAAGGATTTTTGTAAAGAGGAAGCAGCAAGAGGTCAGTACTCCTACCATTATCCAATGGTAGCTAAATATTATTTGTCATCAGCACTTTTATGGCGCAGCATTAGTTTTTATTCAGGTGTCCCCAGTATAAATTGGACAAGCTATGTTTGTTCTGCCCCTCGGTGATGTATTATAGTCAACTACTGGATTTCTAGAATTATGCTCAAAACTGTGGACATTTTATAGACTATGTTGAGAGGTCATAGCTCCAGTTTACAATAGATATCATAAACAAGACACATTTAAAGACAAACTAAACGAAGATATGAAACCAAGTTATCAAGAAACCAATTAAAGGCCAAAACTTTGAGAGAGGAGAAATTTCAGAGTACTGTCCTGCTTTCTCCAACAGCAAAATCTTCACATAATCAGGTCTCAGCTTCGTAGTGGGCTATCTGCATCCAGGACAGCACAAAACCCCAGATTCAGTAGTGATAGAAGTTGAAGCCACAAATACTAAATAATAACAATCAAGTCTGCTTCCAGCAAGCTACTGCTACTCATGTTGGAGCTCAAGCACACATGTTTTGCAAAGCTCCTGAACAATGAACAAAGGTAGTGACTGCTGCTGGTTAAGAGAACCACCCACACAAGGTCAAGCAGTAAGCATTATGGCACCCGTTCTCCTTCTGTGCTGTAAGCTGCAGCTTCTTTGGAGGCTTTACTCATTTCTGAAAAGCTTGGGAGCAGGTGTGATAGCCTGTGACTCTGAGGAAAAGGGACAGAGCACAGATCTTTCCTTCCATCCTTCTCATTAACTTAAAGGGTACACATCAATAAGACCAGAACCCACTCATATGGGTTATTTCTTCTCATTTTTACCGTGTTTTTCATGCAATACATACAGCATGCTTTATAGACAAATTCCCCTCCATTAGGCAAACACAGGATTTCCTTCACTCTTTCTGTGTGCCCTCTATTAAGTGAAAGTTTTGTGTATTTAAGATTGAAATAGCTGAGCATCTAATGAATTTCAAGACAACCCCACTGCCTGCTTCAGAAGGATTGCCTAGGTAACACACAAGGGTTCAAAATAAGGTAACCAGCCTCAGAGGGAGCAAGAACAGCAGGATGACAGGCGGCTGTTCCTCCTGACCTTCAGAGATGCATTAAATATGAAAGTTGCTCACAACAGGATTTGTTGCTTGGTCTGCTTAATGCATTGCAGTGGTGTTTTTTTGTGTTTTTTTTTTTTTTTTGCTTAGTTTAAAAGACATGTCTGTACCATCAGGGTTTAATAAAAAAAAAATCAGATCATGACACAGGAGTGGAGAAATGTGACAGAATCAGTACTATTTAGAGAGATCCCAAATATTAAGCCAAAATGCACCTTCGGGAAGCTGTGATTTTTATCAGCTGAAATGATCAATTCTTGGTTGCATTAAAGCTCACCTTCATGAGATATTTAAAAAATGCAACTCATAGTAGGTACGTTTGTCAGAGGGTAGGAGGAAGAAACTGAAATGCTCTTAAGTTAACACTGATTACCTCCAAAGACTTAATTTTCCTCTAACAGAGGCACATAATTCAGACAGGCTGTATTAAGTTGCCATCAAAGATAAAGTGCAGTCTGTTATTTTTAAAAGGATATTTTTACAGTTTTGCTGACTAAGGTTACTTCTCCACTGAAGTTCAATGTTAGCATTTACAAGGGACTGTAGCAGAAGGAGACTGAAAAAAACTGTTTATTAATAATCCTGTTTGAAGACTAGCTTAATAGGCAAAAAGATCAATCTTGCAAAAATGGAAGGCATTTAGAGGCTAAAAGTCAACCACTACATAAGCAAGGAGCTGGAAGTCGACAAACAGAACAGCATCATCCCATTTACTGCACTATATATTTAAGCTAAGTAGAGTCAATTTTTAGAAACTTATACATTTTTAAAAGGGCACAATATGAGTCTCTCCCTTCCTTCACTATATATACAATTTCTAGAACACTCTTTGCATAAAACATTTTTTAATCTACATTTCTAAGCCTAGACTGTACCCCAAGCATCACGCACACTTTGTCTGTTGTTAAACAGCTATTTCTTGGTGATACAACTGAATCAAAAGAACTGGACAGTGAACTTCAAGGTTTGTTTTGTCCATCACCTGTCTACAGACACACCAATGGAACAGTCCCTCCCCAACTCTCTTATAGCCTCTCAGGTACTAGAAGGTCCTTAGAAGGTCTCCTCAGAGTCTTGTCTTCCCCAGGCTGAACAACCCCAACTCTCTCATCTTGTCTTTGTATGGGAGATGCTCCAGCCCTCTGATCATCTTTGCAGCCCTCCTCTGGACCTGTTCCAACAGCTTCATATCCTTCTTACGTTGAGGATTCCAGAACTGGACACAATACTCCAGGTAGAGTCCTACAAGCGAGGAACAGAGGGACAGAATCGCCTCCCTCAGCCTCCTGGCCATACTCCTTTTGATGCAGCCCAGGGTATGGTTGGTGTTCTGGGCTGTGAGCAGACATTGCTGGCTCACGTTGAGCTTCTCATCAACCAGAACCCCCGAGTCCTCCACTGCAGGGCTGCTCTCAAACACATCATCCTCCATCCTCTACTGAAACCAGGGATTGCTGTGACCCAGGTGTAGGACCTTGCACTTGGCCTTGTTGAACCTCATCAGGTTCTCACAGGCCCACTTCTCCAGCCTGTCCAGGTCTCTCTGGATGACATCCCATCCTTCCACTGTGGCAACCGCACCACTCAGCTTAGTGTCATCTGCAAACTTGCTGAGGGTGCACTCGATCTAACTGCCATTATCATTAATGAAGACCTCAAACAGCACTGTTCCCAGTACAGACCCCTGAGGGAAATCACTTGTCAGAGGCTCACAGTGCTGTGCACTATCAGTCATCTTGCACTCACAGAATCATAGAATGATAGAATAACGAAGTTGGAAAAGACCCACCGGATCATCAAGTCCAACCATTCCTATCAAGCACTAAGCCATGCCCCTCAGCACCTCGTCCACCCATGCCTTAAACACCTCCAGGGAAGGTAACTCAACCACTTCCCTGGGCAGCCTGTTCCAGTGCCCAATGACCTCTTACATGAAAAATTTTGTCCTAATGTTCAGCCTGAAACTCCTCTGGCAGAGCTTGAGGCCATTCCCTCTTGTCCTGTCCCCTGTCACTTGGCAGAAGAAGCCAGCACCCTCCTCTCCACAACCTCCTTTAAGGTAGTTATGTGGTGCTTGAGTTTGGAGAACTAAGCATCTAGAAAAACAACATCCAAAAGTACTCTGAGGTCACTTGAAGCATTGCTGTGTTTTATAAAAACAATGGTACAGATGCGGACAAGAGACATCTGCCTCTATCTGCCTCCAGCAGTCAGTAGCAGATGCTGAGGGAAGAGTACGTAAAACAAGGCAAGCAGAGAGGAGAATCCATTCAGATTCCTGCACATTCCATTCCAGATTCCTGGAAGTCCACAAAGCTTCCCAAAACAGGCCAGGTATTTGTGTCTAATAACCTGATGAATTTTTCCTTCTACTAAGTGCTCCTGCAACATACCTTTGAACCTGCCATACAAGATCATTGCTAAACAAAACCAGCTGGTAAAAAAATAAATGGCAAAAAATAGCAAAAAACCTCAAAAAACTAAACGGCAAAAAAACCTCAAAAAACTAAACGGCAAAAAAACCTCAAAAAACTAAACGGCAAAAAAACCTCAAAAAACTAAACGGCAAAAAAACCTCAAAAAACTAAACGGCAAAAAAACCTCAAAAAACTAAACGGCAAAAAAACCGATCCAGTACAGTGGACACAGATCTTCCTTACGGACAGAGCTATCAACAACTGAATAATTCTTACCTCCTCCCCTGTGAGAAAATTGGGATTGTTCAGCCTAGAGAAGAGAAGGCTCCAGGGAGATGGTATAGCTGGGGAGGACTTTTTACAAGGGCATGTAGTAATAAGACAAGGGGGAATGGCTTTAAATTGGAAAGGGGAAGACTTAGATTAGACATTAGGAAGAAATTCTTCATGATGAGGGTGGTGAGGCACTCGAACAGGTTGCCCAGGGAAGCTGTGGCTGCCCCATCCCTGGAGGCGTTCAAGGCCAGAATGGATGGACCCTTGGGCAGCCTGGTCTGGTGGGAGGTGTTCCCTGTCCATGGCTGGAACTGGATGATCTTAAGGTCCTTTCTGACCCATTTCCAACCCAAACCAGTTTATGGTATTCAGTTTAGGAAATACAGAGTATATCCTTGAGCTATAGAGGCAGCCCATGTTATATTCCTGTGATACACATTGAGTTCTAAGCTTTCCAGTAGAAGAACAAAGTGACAGTATGATCAACAAAGGACAAATCTCACAAGTCGGCTAACTGCAAGAGCACATGGGATGGCTGAAGAGGTATTGCTTTGCATGAATAAACCCCCGAAAAATCAGGCAGTACATCTGTAAGTTGTTCTTACAGAAAGAGTCAAACCAAACTGAAGTAACAATTGACAACACTTGGTATCTGGGAACCAAGATAACTGCAAACTGGGCAAAAAAGTTAAATTCTGACTTTTTCTCCTCCATGTCATAACTGAAAATGCTTATGATAATATGCTAATGCATTTTAACACGATGCACATTCCTCACCTGGTCATGAAAAACTGTGTCCTAAACAGTCACAGCTATTTAACATCCAGTAACCAGGAAATGTTCCTGCCCTTGTTTAGAGAGGGACTATCACCATAGTTCAGTCGGCCAAATAGAAATCCTGACCATTAAAATAAGAACAAATAAGTACACAACCCCTCCCAGTTTAGGACAGTATGGTCCTCTAAACCAAGCCAACAGCATTTTTTTTTTTTTTAAATTATCTCCTTGGATATAAGTTCTGACAGAGATTTTCAGAATGGGCGTAGAGAAAGTTCGAACAATGTTTTGCAAAGTGGGAATATGCTGGGTACCCTCACAGCACCATGACAGCCCAGCAAACGGGCAGCAACTGCAGTGTTAACAGTCACGCAATGTTCCCAGAATTCAAGTGAATTTAATGAAAGCAACAGCAGTATTTTGTTTTAATCTTTCTGGTTTCTGTGATGCACTTGTGACAATTCAAACTTTCCCCTACAGGCTGGACTGCTACAAAATCCATTAGCTTTAAAACTAAAAACAAAGATTCTCTCAGTTCTCTAAATCTGGAAGCTGGAGCCTTCAGAAATACACTGAATGTCATTCATACAACTTCCACTAGAAGCTGTGAGAGCTGCCAGCAGTGAAATAATTAATCCTGTGTACATAAGTTTTTAAAAGAACTAAATGGGCAAGGCACCAATTCAGTAAAATTTAAATCTAGCTGACTTCACTAAGATGTTTCATCACACGCTTAAATGGGTTGCTGAAATGGATCTCAAGTTAAATGTAGCAACCACTTAAAAAGAAAGGAAACAATTGTAAACCAACGTTTTCATCAGCTAAGTAATAATTCAATTACTACGCTGACTTCTCCAAATCATGCTTTGCTCAGAAATAATACTTATAGTTACACCTTCGACCTTGTTAATCTAAGCTTCAAGATATCAGAAAAAGAGGGTTCAGTACTCTCCTTCATTCTTAACTAGTCAGCCTTCTTGGTTTTTTGAGACCCTACACTTTAGAAACTACAATATCTACTGAACACAAACAAAACAATGCAAGACGAGAGCGTGCATCATCATAACGTCATCACCCTCTCTGCAGTGTTTGGGAAACGCTGCTGCTTTTCAAACAGACAGCAGAATTCCAATGCAGGATTTGGGGATGCTATACGCAGCGGTACAGCCTCAAGACAGAATTTATTCAGAAGAAATCTGCGAAGCAGGTTCTCACGTGCCTAATCCCTTGCAAGTAAACTTCATTCCCAGTTGACTACATCAACAGCAGCTTCAGCTGAATGCTGTTGCCCCAAGCAAAGAAGGCCAGTGGCAAAGGTTTGTGTGGGTTAAATCACCAGAGAAGGTTCCCTGCAGTGCTCACACTTCCCATGCATTCACAGCAACACAATCCTTCCCTGCCTCAACTGAAAATAAAACTATAGCAGGTGACAACTAGTTACTTTTCTTTATCGATGGGTAAGGCATTACTCTAATAAGGTTCTCCCTGGTACTCTACAGTTGAGATTTTATGAGCAGTATATGCTTAGTGGAAAAATTATGTATGATACCCAGAGCTATTGAGTCTGTTATTATAATGGGGATTTAAACACATCCAGGGGATGGCAGTGGTCTCCCCTGACTTCAAATGTCCTTATGCAAATTCCAACAAGGAAAGCATCCAATTCTTTTAAAGTTACCCCTTAAAAATCTCCCCTGTTAACAGCCGGGCGGTGCTATCTATGTCAGCCAACACTTTAGAAACATGAAACAATTTCAGGCACAGACTCCTCTGTAATTAGTCAACTTCTGCCTTGTTAAAGGTGTAGCATCACTGGGGTTTAGGGTTTTATTATGTAACTGCTGCTGCAGTCATAGCAAAGGTGAACCAAATCCTGTTTTACAGAGTCTTTAAGACAGCAAGATAATTTGCAGCCCCAGTAGGGCTGTGTCACAGTCCCACAGCTGGATCTTGGGTTGCTTTCCTGTTTCTTCTCATGACTGCTGTGCTAGTATAGGGAGACATCTGAAGCATGAGGCAGAAGTGTTTACTTTAAAAAGCAACTAATTTCATTCCTATCTAAGTACATAAGGGTCTGCCTGCCCAAGGCAAACAAAGCAGAAAACAGCATTAGCAAAACAGTGTAGTAAAGTTTTGCTCTAGACTCTCCTTGGTACAGGGATAATCAATACTCACCCAATTGAAAAGGCTGTCTTTAAGCAGTTAATTACATTGGAAATTAAAACCCCTTCCTTTTGTATTTCAATTTAAAAAAGAGGAAGGAGGAGGAAGGAGGAGTTGGTAACAGTATTTGACACAGCCAGTATTTGACTGGCTGGCTTTTGAAAGCCATGTTCATACACTCATTTATTTTCATGCTCCAGTATTCTAGAAGGTCACTCAGCTTGAAATGTGTGAACTGCTCAGGAGTTTTCCAGTTACTATACCCAACCAGCAAGCCCCTCTGCCAATATTCTTGGTTAATATTTCTCTCGGAGGCATGCAGAGAATAGGCAGCTATGACCAACAAGAGAAGAGTTTCAGTATTGACAAAACAGAGAGATGCAATACAGAATCCCCCTGTCCCTTTTCAATGTCAGGCATTTCTTGTACTTAAGAGTCATAAAACTTCATTTGACTCATTCACTCTCCAAACAAATCCTTCCTAAGAAAGATACAGCTGGAAAAATCTGTTCCAGTTCTGAGAAATATGTAGCATCTTCATTTCTTGTAGATCTATGAGCAAGTTTGGTTTTTTTCCCTTTTCCTGTTTAAACACCAGCAACCTCCCCTTATACAGCAGTGATTACAGCAAAGGAAGGAGAAAAGCCACAATCATTATTGTTTCTAGCAGTATCTGTACAACAGAGTCCATCTGCAATGCTGCACTAGTCAAGGATCTATAGAAGAGTCTTGAAATAATACCTTTTTACTAACTCAAGCCAGAAATTGTGAAAGCTAAGATGCTCTAGGGTTTGGAAAGTCTTTCCTTCTGTCCCTTTCATTAAAGAGAAGCTGGAAAGGAAATAACTGTTACTTACATTTCTGATGCTTGTCATTTAAAATCCTTGCAAAAGTTTTAGAAAGATAGGGAAGAGATTTGGAGGAGGTTGCCTGTTTCATCCACACGCTTGTTACTGTGGGAATCATAGAATAGTTTAGATGAGAAGGAAACTTAAAGATGATACAGTTCCAATCCCACTGCCACAGGCAGAGATGTTTCTCACCAGACCAGGTTACTCAAGATCCCATCCAAACTGGCCCTGAACACCTCCAGGGATGGGGCAACCACAGCTTCCCTGGGCAACCTGTGCCAGTGCCTCACTGCCTTCATAGTGAAGAAGTTCTTCCTTATGTCTAGTCTAAATCTGCCCCTCTCCAGTTGGTACTCACTGCCCCTCATCCTATCAGTACAAGCCTCTGTAAACAGCCCCTCCAGTACTGGAAGGTCTCTATAAGATCTCCTCCGAGCCGACCCTTCTCCAGCCTGAACAAGCCCAACTCTCTCAGCCTGTTCTCATACGGGAGCCCTCTGATCATCTTGGTAGCCTCCTCTCAACTCATTCCAACGGCTCCAAATCCTTATGTCGAGGATTTCAGAACTAATCACCTCTTGCTACACTCCTGCACAGGACCAAGCACAACACAGCTCAGCTTTCAGCCGCCTCCTCCTAGTGCTGCACTGAAATGAAAACTACTCGGGAAACACACCCTTGAGATCTTGGATTACTGAAAATCCTGAGAGTGTTTTTTAAGGCTGTGGTTTGTTTTACATACACTACACCTCACCTGAGCTGCCTAAGATTATGATTTTAAGAAGCACCACCCAACTCACTCTCACAGTCTCCAGATGGAAAAGATAAGGGAAGAAAATATTTTGAACCAGAACCGACTTCGAACTGAACTAGAAACTGTTTAAACCCCCACTTTGTTCCAACGGTAACATTAAACTGCAGCCAACCAGAAGAAATCAACGAGGAAGAATAAAGCAGCTCCTTCCCATCACCCGTAGCCAGTAACACCGCATACGCAAAGTTTAAGAACGTACAAGCACAAAACATTTCCTTAACTCTCTTTTCCTTTTCTTTTTCTTGAGAAGTTGATAAGAATACCGAGTAGGGAAGGAAAAGGAAAAGCAAAAGAATTCTGAACACAGCTCAATAGTGAGAAGCGAAGCTTCCCGTCCAGGAGCAAAGCAGTTGGTGACAGTTCTTCCCTTCCCCTGCTCTGAACGCGAAGCTGAACGAAGCCCCAGTCCTCGCACGGGATGGGAGCCCCGTTAACGATTACTAAACCCATTCCCGTCGGGAAGCCAGCAAGGCGTGGGGGGGAAGCGGGAGCCCCGGGCGGGACAGGGGCGGCGGGACTCACTCACCGGCTGCGGGAGCTCTCCCTGCGGGGCGAGCGGCGCAGGCAGCGCGGCCGAAGGGCGGCAGGTGGCCGAGCGCCGGCCAGACCCGAACTCATGCGCACTGAGCCCGCACCGCCCCCCCCGGCCCTTAAAGACACCGCCGAGCAGCCCGGCAGGGAGCGGCCCCGCCTCGCCTCCACGGCACGGCACGGGACGGCACGGGAGGGAATGGGATGGGAATGGGCATGAGGATGGGAATGGGGATGGGCATGGGAATGGGGATGGGAGTAGGGATGGGGATGAGGATGGGAATGGAAATGGGAATGGGGATGGGGATGAGGATGGGAATGGGAATGGGTATGCGAATAGGGATGGGGATGGGAATAGGGATGGGGATGAGGATGGGAATGGGGATGGGAATAGGGACGGGCATGGGAATGGGGGTGGGAGTAGGGATGGGGATGAGGATGAGGATGGGAATAGGGATGGGCATGGGAATGGGGATGGGGATGAGGATGGGAATGGGAATGGGGATGCGAATAGGGATGGGGATGGGAATAGGGGTGGGGGTGGGGATGGGGATGGGGATGGGAATGAGGATGGGGATGGGAATAGGGGTGGGGATGGGGATGGGAATGAGGATGAGGATGGGGATGGGAATAGGGGTGGGGATGAGGATGGGAATGGGAATGGGGATGCGAATAGGGATGGGGATGGGAATAGGGGTGGGGATGGGGATGGGAATGAGGATGGGGATGGGAATGGGGATGAGGATGGGAATGGGGATGAGGATGAGGATGGGTACAGGGATGGAACAGGATGGAGTGGAACAGGACAGGATGGGTGGGGGCATGATGGGATGGGATTGGATGGGATTGGATGGGATGGGATGGGAGAGGAGGGTATGGGAGAAAATGGGATGGGACAGAATGAGATGGGACAGGATGGGACGGAATGGGATGGGACAGAATGAGATGGGATGGGACAGAATGAGATGGGACAGGATAGGACAGAATGAGACAGGATGGGATGGGATGGGATGGGATGGGATGGGATGGGATGGGATGGGATGGGGAGGGATGAGATGGAGTTGGACATGACAGGCAGTTTTGTCCCAGTGAACTGACAGGGTTTGATTGACAGGCCTGAAACGATGTAGGTGACTCATGGATGATTCATAATTAGACCAATTAGATGATTTCTAATGGTTTTAAATTGGAGGGGGGAAGATTTAGCTTAGACATTAGGAAGAAATTCTTCACGATGAGGGTGGTGAGGCACTGGTACAGGTTGCCCAGAGAAGTTGTGGTTGCCCCATCCCTGAAGGTGTTCAAGGGCAGGTTGGAGGCCTTGGGCAGCCTGGTCTGGTTGGAGGTGGCACTGCCCATGGCAGGGGATTGGAACTGGATAGGTTTTAAGGTCCCTTCCAACCCAAACCATTCTATGATTTTTATACCACACTTAGACTGTGTGTCAGAGTACACCATGCCCCAGATTACATCACTGCTGGGAGCACCTTGTGTGGTTTAACTGCACGTCCTTGCGCCCAAAGCACTGCCCGAGGTTTCTCTGTTGAGGAGCTGTCCCCATTGTCCCCCAACCATGTGCATGGGGTGGGAGACAGGGTCTCCACAGCTACCCTGTGGGGGTGGGCACCATGAGGGCCTGCCATGGGCAAGAGGGAAGGTGGTGCCTTTGGCTCTCTTGGAAAACTCTGAGGGAAAACTCAGCCCAGCTCTGGCACCTCAGGACAGCATGGATGGCTCCAGTCATGAGGGGTCATTTGAGTTGCAGCTGGTGTCTGTGGAGCTTGTTCCTCCCCTCTGGTACATTGGAATAGGCTTCCCAGGGAGGTGGTTGAGTCACCTTCCCTGGAGGTGTTTAAGACACGGGTGGATGAGGTCTGAAGGGACTTGGTTTAGTGTTAGATAGGAATGGTTGGACTAGAAGATCCGATGGGTCCCTTCCAACCTGGTTGTTCTATGATTCTATGATTCTCCCAAGTAACAAGTGATAGGATGAGAGAAAATGGCCTAAAGTTGTGCCAGGGGAGGTTTAGATTGGATATTTGGAAAAATCTCTTGACTGAAAGAGTGGTGAAGCATTGGAACAGGCTGCTCAGCGAAGCGGTGGAGTCTCCATCTCTGGAGGTGTTAAAAATGTGTAGATGTGGCACTCTGGGACACGGTTTAGTAGGCACAGTGGTGTTGGGCTGATGGTTGGACTGAAAGATTTTGCAGGTCTTTTCCAGCCTTAATGATTCTAAAGGGTGAGAGAGGTGAAAACAGAAAGACAGACATGTCAGGCCTGTCTAAGAGACTTCCTGCTCCAGACTCCCTCTTCAGTGAGGAAGAGAAAGGGGTTCATGTGATTTGTTAATCTGTGACACCCCTATAAATAACAAATCAATAACAAATGCTGACTGTTTGTACTCTTATTTATTGTTAATCTATCACCATACTCACTGGTATTTATCAAGTAATCATGTCCCCTCCCTCCTTCATTGTGCAAGGGCACGGTAGCTATCAAATTAATGATTTGATTTGTATAACACTGTAAAAATTTCAAGCCATTCTCAGAAATCATTATTGCTCACCCATGCTGTGGTGGCAGAAATAATACTATAGGAGGAAGTATGGTAGATGCAGGTGTTTCAAAAAGATGTGACCATGCCTGAAATAGACGGTGTAACAGAACAGCGAAGGGAAAGGTGTGAAGCATCGGGCACTGAGGGCTGGAAAATACTAAGACCATTCTCAATCTGCAGCTTTCTCTTGAGCGTCCACCAACGCTGCAGGAGTGGTGTCCAGGAAGAAAGCAAGTGCTTGAGATTCCAAAAAGAGATTTATCTTATGTAATTCTTGGTTATTTTAAAGCTGGCATCTAATCTTTTGGTCATTCTGCAGGCAAGAGAAACAGGGTGTCTCCCCCAGCTTAGGACAGGTTGGATAAATCACATTGGGAGGGAATATGTCTCCAGTGGCTACAGAGTGGTAAAGCTTGACCAGAGTCTACATGTCTCTTGTCTGGAGACCTAGTTTATGGCTTGCTATTGTTAAGCTAGAT
The DNA here is from genome assembly GCA_033558105.1 of Coccyzus lansbergi. NCBI lineage: Eukaryota > Metazoa > Chordata > Aves > Cuculiformes > Coccyzidae > Coccyzus > Coccyzus lansbergi. The sequence continues at coordinate 1,873,863 of JAUMJK010000393.1, read as the reverse complement.
GAATTCCATCTCTTTTTTTTTTTTATCCTTGGCTCTACCAATAGCTTGGTGCAGGATCACATGGCTGTCCCAGTTAACATCTGTTACACAACAGTGTGGGAGAGGAAAGTGCCTTATTTCATCAAGGAGGAAAGTGGGAATTGTGTCTACTACATAGGGCATGTAGACCTTGATTAAGGAAGGCATCGTTCTTCAGAAGACATATTTAATTCAAGAATATACTTAAAGGCAAGTGTGTACTGATTTCCAGTGTGGGAACATCGATACACAGATGCAAAGTGCTTTGAGGTTCATCAATGTAGGATGTTAGGTAACTTCCATGTGTTATTCTCACAGCAGGATCTGTAAATACATGCTAATTCACTCTGCCTGAGCTAACGCTCTCATTGCTAAAGAGACATCACCTTGAAAAAGATCCTACTGTTCCAGGGCTTTGCCAGCTCCACAGTGTTATTTTCTTTATTTCTTAATTTACTCTCAGCAACTTGTAATATCAGGTCTAGTCTTAGATTAAAAATGTGCTCTGTCGACATTTTTCTAGCCCAGGTGTGTCTGAGAGAGTTATTTGTCCTTTTCATCATCATTTGTGTATTTTGAATTCTTTCCTCGTTCTTCAACATTACCGACTGCTGATCCCAACAGTGGCTTTATTCTAGGAGAGCAACTGCGTGTTGACACATTCTGTCCTGAAGGTGGGAAAATTGATGGTGCATAGTGCACAGTTCCAAGTACACAGCCCATTACTATGTATTATTGAGAACTTCCCACCTCTGCCCTGTGAAAACTTGTTATACCAGTTTAAAAAATATGTCAGGCATGCATCTCCTTCCTCTAACATTAGTCATTAATTAACATGTGATACTGACATTTCTGGTTGCTACTTAATAAAGCAAAACAGTATTATATGTACATTTCTAACTTCTTTCATACTCCAACGTCGACTTCACGACATACACAATTGTGTCAGTGCAGCCCTGTGTACAGGAAACCTGTTCTACAGGCTCTCTGGAAATGCTGCCCAAACCAGAGCCACTAGAACAAGCCCATGTTTGCAAAAATCCTCTTGGCGATCCGACTCCTTTTCCTTGCATTACAGACCAAAATTCAAGTCTCCCCTCACAGAGTGTGCTTGTTATTGTTACTAATGCAAACAGCTGAGACTAGACACACTGAACTAAGCAACCGTGGTCAAAGAGGGTCTTATTCAGCTGTTTTGGACTTCCTTCACAAATAGTTTCCATCTAGGTCTTTTTTCCCCCCTGCATATGGCTTGTATTTGATAAATAATTCTGACTTGAGCAGTTAGAAAAAGAATGTAACTTCTATTTGAATTTCAGTAGGCTTAGAAAGCTCCGCAGTAACATCCAGAACCCATTGGTGTGAGACAATGTATAGACATTTAACAAACCCAATGTTTTGAAAAGCTGGTAATTTACATTTTGAATGTAGGGCTATGGATAAACAAAATAGCGAATAAAGGGGCACTGGGATACAGGATAGCAAAGAAAGAAATTTGTTTTAGCTAAAGTGAAGGCTGAGTTACTTTTATGGTCATTATAGTTGACTTAGTGCTGTGCTAAAGCTGGTGTTATGGTTGTTGTTTGTGCAAGAGGGGCCATTGGAAATCCCAAGACAAGGACATGTAAAAAGTATCGTACAAATACCAGGTAGCATACAGTCACAGTTATTCTTGTTTACAATCAATAATCCCACACGAGATACACTCTGTGACTCACTTACACAACTTTTCCTCATGACTGACCACCTCCTTTTTTTAGCAAGGTACTTACAGCTAGAGCCAATGAAAGGCTTTGGTGTCACAGCACTCCTTGCTCTACTGTGCCTAGCTGGCAGAATGGATTTCCAAGCAGCAAGATAAACTTGCAGTGATCCAGACTTTGGGATTCATCTGTGACTCAGCAGCAGGCTGACGTCCCAGCCCCGATGTCACTGCTGCCTCTCTCATGCCACTTCCATGGCTTTTATGACACTGTTACTTAGGTCTATGTAGTGACCCGGATTAATACCAGCAAGACTACCTAAAAGGAAGTTGTGGAGAGGAGGGTGCTGGCCTCTTCTCCCAAGTGACAGGGAACAGGATGAGAGGGAGTGGCCTCAAGCTCCACCAGGGAAAGTTCAGGCTGGACATTAGGAAAATATTTTTCATGGAAAGGGTCATTGGGCACTGGCAGAGGCTGTCCAGGGAGGTGGTTGAGTCACCTTCCCTGGAGGTGTTTAAGACAGGGGTAGATGAGGTCCTGAGGGACATGGTTTAGTGTTTGCTAGGAATGGTTGGACTCGATGATCCCAATGGTCTTTTCCAACCTGGTGATTCTATGATTCTAAGACAAACTGGAAAGTCACAAATTGGATGTGTGACCTGTGAGGTGGGTGAGAAATTGGATCACAGGCCACGCTCAGAGGGTGGTGTTCAATTGTCTTTACTCAGGCTGGCATTCTGTCACAAGTGGAGTCTCCCAGGGATCAATACTGGGCCCCAGGCTCTTCAACACTGGATGATGGGATTGAAAACACCCCCAGTAAGTTTGCTGGTGACACTAAATTGGATAGTGAGATGAGTGCATTAGAAGGGAGAGCTGTCTTAGGTGCATGGATGGGCTGGAAGAGTGGTCTGGCAAGAACTTTATGAAGTCTAAGAAAGACAAGTGCAAGGTCTTGCACCTGGGACAAGAGAACCCAAGAGCTCAATACAGATCAGAGTCTGTGTGGTTGTGGTGCAACCTCGCTGAGAAGGATCTGGGAGTCCTGGTGGGTAAGAAGCTGAATGTCAGTCATCAGGGTACTGCTGCAAATTGGATCTTGGGCTGCACCTGCAGGGACATTACTAGCAGAAATGGAGACATGATCACCTCACTCTACTCAATGCTTGTCAGGCCACACATGGAGTACCGTGTCCAGTTCTTATCTCTGCAATTCAAGAAAGACACAAACTGGAGAGCATCCAAAGGAAAGCTACAAAGATGGTCAAAGGGCTGGAGAGTCGACCCTATGAGGAAAGACTAAGAGTTAAGTCTTTACCACCTGGAGAAGAGAAGGCTCAGGAGAGGGGATCTCATCACGGCACTCCAGTACTTAAAGGGCTGCTACAAACAGAGCAGAGGCTCTCTCTTCATTAGGACCCAAATGAAGATAAGGGACAATGGGTACAAGTTGCACCAGGAGAAGTTTCATCTTGATATAAGAAAGACATTTTTTACAGTGAGAACAATCACTACTGGGAACAGCCTCTCCAGGACATAGTAGAGTTCTCATCACTTGAGGTTTTCAAGATGCAACTGAACAAGGTGCTAGATAATGTTGTCTAGGCTCCCTTTCCCATGGAAGGTGGGATCACCTAATCTTCTGAGATCCCTTACAGCCTGCACTGTTCTGTGAGTCTATGAACATTTTTGCAAGGAGCTTGTAACTTTTTTTTACCCGGATATTTTTTGCATTTTGTTTAGAGAGTTACGGGACAAAATCAAACTTTGGATTGAGGGAGACAGATAGCAACCCCTGAAACCAGCTTCACTGCCATAGGGAAAGGAATATGAAACTCAAAAGATGGTGAACCAAGCTCCAGAAGCTTGGTTATTTTTTTTTTTCATTTAATTTCTTTTAAGAAAATATGAGAAGCTTAAAATCGTGTCCTTTGAGCTGCAGCAAGCAACTTCCATTCCTCCTCTGGGTGATTAGGGTACACATGGGGAAAGTAACATGTGTTTTAACACTCTGTTGGTTTGGAGATAACTGAGTTTCTCAGACTGATGCTCCCTAGACAAGCACTTGCGATACCACCACTTGCTATAAAAAACAGACAAAATAGGATCACTGGAGAGCAGGGACAGTCAACCTTTATTAGGCACTCTCTAGGAATGCCCTTAGCATTTAGGTCTATTAGCAATTAAGCCAGGATATCTAATTTCCAGGTTATGTTCTAACTTAATCGAGAAATAGCCCTGAAGCTGCTGTGGCCAATGCTGTTCTGCACCTGTGCAGAAGCAGAACTGGAGGCATCTTGAGCTCTTGAGCTGTGGTTATTAACTTCCCTCCAGCCAGTATTCACAGTTTTCCTTTTGTCTTCTGCATCCCCAGATCGACCTCTGTCCCCTGCTCTCTTCAGTACCTTATCTTCTTCCTGTATTGCTGAGACAATCTCACTGTCCTCAAGCCTTTCCTTCTGACTCCTCCACCATCTTCCTCACCCCACCAGTTCTTCTTGACCCACTCTCATTCTTGAGAACTCTCCATATTGTCTCTGGGTCTTCCTGCTGCCTTCTGTTTCCATCAAGCCATGTCCCTCCTCCTTGCTGTTGGTTCCAGAGCCTAATCTGGTAGGCGTACTACTGAGTTGTCTCGTATTTTGGACCTAATTTCTCTTCTCATATCTTAATTCTGATGCTACTGCTTGTTACTGCTGAGACAAGATTTGTAGGTAAGAGGAGACCTCTACAGAGTAACTAGTTGCCTGAAGAGTTGTGCTGTCCTCAGGGTTTGTCTGCAGTTCAGCTAAAGAGAGAGAAAGGGGAGCTGGGGTGCGGTGGGGGGGGAGGGGGGTGGGTTGGGGGTGTATGTTTGGCATTTAGTACCTCAGTTGCACTCAAATTCTGGTTTTAGCTCCTATATCCTTTATTAAATCGAATCCTCCATCTTTTCCTTCAGCAGATCCTACTCGTAGAGTAAAAACTTCTCTTTTTCCATGCTTTGTGTGTTTAGATGGGGATGGGACTGCTTTCTACTGGTTTTGTGGTATTTACTTGAAAGTGTCCCTATGTTAGCAGGTTCCTATAGCATTAATGCAATAGAGAAGTACACCTAATAGCTGTTCCTTGGCTTCTACTATTTAAAACATATGTTTTCTGACATTTGATGATAGTTTGTTCTCCTGTACATCCCATTGAGTATTGATAGCTTGTTATTTTCCAGTGTCAAACTCTAACAAGTTTGAAATAGATGCAACTTATTTTCCTGTGGGGAACGAAGCCATATGTCATTGAATTGTACTAAATACTAATCATATTATTTCCAAAAGGGAGGAGTGCAAATGAAATCAAAGGAATATAGAAGGTAATTTATTCAAAGAGAGCACAAACCCACAAAATATATATAGTTGGAAATAAGCTTGTCTTTTTACACTGTTGTGGTTTTTTATTGTTTAGAGGTTTTTTTTTTCTCAAATCCAGTTTAATTCCTGCTAGAACTGAAAGTTAATTCTTCTAATGGTCTTCCATTGGCCCATGATATGGGTCTAGATGTTCTTAATTACAGTTCCCAAGGACAGAGTGTCCTGTCATAGTGAGCTGTATTTTGCTTTTGAGCTGCATTTTCTGTTTCAGCAGAACTGGATGATTTGTGGAGAAGGACAACAGCATGGAAAGATTCCTTATGTGTCATGTTTGAAGAAAGGATTTGCTGTTGTCACAGAATCACAGAATCACAGAACAACCAGGTTGGAAGGGACCCATCGGATCTTCTAGTCCAACCATTCCTATCTAACACTAAAGCAAGTCCCTCAATACCTCATCCACCCGTGTCTTAAACACCTCCAGGGAAGGTGAATCAACCACCTCCCTGGGCAGCCTATTCCAATGCCCAATGACCCTCTGTGTGAAAAACCTCCTCCTAATCTCCAGCCTAAATCTCCCCTGGCGGAGCTTGAGGCCATTCTCTCTTGTCCTGTCCCCTGTCACTTGGGAGAAGAGGCCAGCTCCCTCCTCTCTACAACCTCCTTTCAGGTAGTTGTAGAGAGTAATGAGGTTTCCTCTCAGCCTCCTCTTCTCCAGGCTAAACAACCCCAGCTCTCTCAGCCGCTCCTCATAGGGTCTGTTTGTCATCCAGGATGTTCTATAACTGTTGTGGAAAGGGATTCTGGTAGGGCTGTGGGCTCTATCTGGGGTCGACTTCAAGGTAGTGGAACAAATCCCAGTAATTTCATTAGGAGTTGCATGAGGCCTTTACTAGATCAAGAAAGGGGTTTAGACCTCTGTAGCAGAATGTAGAAAGACTTTAGATGTTTAAATTTCATCTGCAATCCAAACAATTTCTGCTTATCAGGCATCCAAACCTGCATCAGTCGTATCTCTGTTGGCATCTCTCAGTTTGATCTGAAAGTTCACTAGATGCACATGCTGTGTGAGGGGAATGGGAAATTTGAGCACAAACCTCACTTTTTTTCAATGTCATGACTTACACATTTTCTGTCCTCAGCATCACTGAAGCTCAATGTGTCCATGTTGTGTTTAGGGACACTCAGTGATTGTTACTTATGAATTGGGTTTTTATGTGCTGTACCTTCTTAGAAACTGGGCTGGTGGATAACCTTCAAGGTTTAAGCAGGAAAGGGAAAGCAGAAATGAAAGCTTCTAATCAAAGGTGTTACAGCAAGAAGACAAAAAGAATAAAGAGAGATGGAAATTCTCCCCTCCAAGACCTTCAGGGATAAATCTTGTATTCTTACACTACTATTGATGGATAAAAAAATTCCCCATCGTGGCAATCCTCTAATCCCACAGGACAAGGCTATTAGAGGATAATCCTAGCCTAAATTGCAGCCCTGTGCTCAAGCATTGGTTCTAATACTGTAGCATACAATTACAGAACAAGGTCTGGAAACCACAGCCTTTGTTCTGCCTTATTGCTTAATTGTTTAATGAAGTATTCACTTCATCTAAGTGAGTGCTTTGTAATTTTGTACTTGAGTGCAGCTGTCAGTGGCAACAAGCAAAGAACAGGCCTTTTTTACAGAATAATTTGTTCTCTTGGTAAAGAAGGTACCATTACGGGTATCAGGCTCTGATAGTAAATAACGTGAGATATGTCCAATTAAAAGGGAACTCGTAAAAGTGAGCAATGAAAGCACAATTGTTAGCATTCCCCCCTCCCCTTTTCCTCTTGATGCCATGCAAAGACAGATGGGAGAGGCACTGCGACAATTAGTATCAGATCTTGCATTTACAGCTCAGTTTCTAAGGCCTGGATGCTGTCATCATGGTCACCTCTGAAAGTGGAATGGGAGAGGCATTCCAGACTGAAAAAAAGGTATATCAAAAAAGGCTCCCATCAAGATGAGAGCAATATTCAAACCCTTAAATAAGTGCAAAGTCATACTGTCTAAGTGCCAAATAACACTAAACCAAGTTTATTTTAAAATCTTATGTGGGTTTCAAGAGGAAAACAGTGAACCTGTTCTACTATTGAAAATATTTCTGTGCTCAGGGCGATATGTCAGACTCCATCTCCCAAGGAATTTCTTGGTTGAGGTCAGATATTCAGACACATCACTTGCTCATGGGTCCCTTCCAACCTGGTTGTTCTGTGATTCTGCACACCTCAGCATTTTGGGTGTTTTGATCTTTTGAAGCATTTATTTCTCTTTATAACTGTGGAGGGATCTTAGACAATTAGCTCTTGGCTTGAATATCATTTTTGGCTGTGGACCTAAGCTCCTGACACCAGATATCAGGAGATTTGCAATAGGCTACAGAGAAAATATGACCCTGGGAACAGGAGAAAATGGTTTGAATGCTGGAGGCTTTTTTGAGTTCTAGCCATGCAGGGTCTCTTGCAAATGCAAAATGCCAGAATAATGTCGGCAGTCTTTAATACAGAGTTTTGCTTTAATAACTATAGAAGTGCTTTATGAATGAGATCGGCACAAACAGAAGAGGTGAGGCTGCCTGTGCACTAATTGCTTCCTCTCTTGCCAGCCCTGCCTCTTGGGTGGTAATGCTTAGGGACACTCTGCTGGTTCTCGCTAGGAGGGATACTGCCTTGCTCAGACCGCATTACTAGAGGAAAGCAGCAATGAGAGACGATTTACAGTTAGTTCACTTCTTGCTTTTCATGCAGACCCTGGTATAGCCACTGTTCTTGTGAAGTCCTTGGAATGCAGATGGTGGAATGGAAGCCATCATGCAGTGGCATTTCACAGAATCACAGAATCATTAGGTTGGAAAAGACCTCTAGGATCATCAAGTCCAGCCATTCCAATAAACCATTAAAACACGTCCCTGAGACATTTGGCACATCAACAAACTGTATGGAAGAGGGCACCTATATGTATATGGCAGGTACGTGTTAATGCATTGTTCTTGGCCCAAAAGAGGTGACTGTTCCATTTAAAAGGAAGTATAGGGCAAACATTTTGTTTATCAGGGCACTTTTTAACTTGTTTTCATGAAGCTACCATTTTCACCATAATTTAACAAACCATTACAGGCCTTTTAATCAATTACAGTCATTAACCTTGCCCAGGGCAACTGAAGGTAGGATTTTAATTCACTTTGTCCTCTAGTCCTGTGTTCAAGATCACAAGAGTGTCAGAGCCAACATCAATTCAAGGACCAACAGGAACAGCACTGGCTCACAGCCATCGTTTGTACCTTTACAACACTAACGGGTTCCTGCCAGTGCCAGTGTACAGAGACTTCTCAGGCTGCTTTTTATCTGTGCTCACTCCAAGCTGCCTCTGTGATCTGTTCTTGCAGTTAGAAGAGCTTAAGCATGGGAAGACCCCTTTGCCTTTAAGGATGTACCTGCCAGCTTTTCTGTAGGGAGTTTCCTGCAGAGGGGTTGACACAGAGGCAGGGATCTGACTCAGGGCCACTCGAGACACCTCTTCAGCTGTTATCGAATAGCCACAGGGCAGTTGTGAATCAGTCCTGAGCAGTCTCACTAGCATCTGATTTCTTAATAGCATCACATATATACTTACGTTACCAGCTATTTTTATATCTTCTATGCAATCACCGCCTTAACAAGAACGCTCATTCCTGATATGGGGCTTTTAAATCTATATGAAAATGCTTGCATAAACTTTTGTTTAAACCCCCTAAGATGTAAGTTTTTAATTAAGAAGGAAAAATCCTAACTTTGCTTAAAGCTGATATTCAGTACCTTTTTCTTAGAACGAATATTCTAACTACTTTGAAGAAAAGATTTCTAAATAGGTTGTAAAAATATTCCTTCAGCACATTTTTGGCCTAAAGTACTGTCCTTCCAGGTCTGCTATTATAGCTGCTTATCACTCTGAGGTTACATCTGGGTTTTGTTTCAAAGCTTCAGGTGCTTGCTTTTCATGTTACTACTGGGGGTGGCCCAAAACCTGTAGTTATAGATGGTTGTAGACTGAAATGGCTGCTGTGTGAACCAGCTTCAGCCTCCGCACTTGAAGCAGAGAAGGATCAAAAGTGGCAGAGAGGAAAATGAAAAGCGAGGGCACAGACCACCTCTGTCTCAACTGCATTGGAGCACAATTGTACAACAGGACTGAAGGTTATCTAGTGGAAAAGGCATTGAATCATGACTATCAGGGGTGATTCTGCATAGTAAAAATTAATGAAGTGGTTCAATTACATCTTCCACTCAGTCTGCTGGTGAGAGTTGTCCAGAAGCTGCCAGGCACAAAGCTGACATAACCTTTACCCCATTACCACAGCTTCTGGAGGTTTGATCTGGGCTGGACCCTGCTTGTCACCTTGCATGCTTATCGGTGTGCTTGTTGACCTAGTTGGGTTCACTGCATTCCAGAGCTGGTTGTTGAATGTTACTTAAGTTCATCTGCAACTTTAACACAGCCTGGTATACTGGTTCTTTTAATATTTGTAGTTGTAGGCTCTTGAACGATGTAATTGTTCCCCATCCTTTTTCTACAGTATGGGAACTGCTGTGTGAACCAGCTTCAGCCCCAACACTTGAAGCAGAGACGGATCAAAAGTGGCAGAAAGGAAAATGAAAACCGAGAGCACAGACCACCTCTGTCTCAGCTGTGCTGGAGTACAATCGACAGTCTGGTGTCTAGTTGACTCAAACTGATAACTAGTGTTCCCTGAAATCCTAAGTATTATTAACGGTATTGTTAGGGGTGAACACCCTGTGTTACTTTTCATGAAGCCAGGTGTAAAGCTGAGGCTCGGATAGAGACACCTGGCATTTGTATTCTTTAATATTTACAATAGTCTAATGATCACCATTGCAGACTCTTGCAAAGTATTCACCTGCCTTGAGGGATGGAATGACTTGGCAGGATGTCTGCATTACAATTGGAATATTGTTCTTGCTCAGAGAGGACTTGAGAGAATATTTTTACTTTGTTCCTCCTGTGCTTCAGTATTTACAGTCCCTCTGGACTAACCCCTTCAGCAGTTTTCTTCTCTGCCCAGCAGACTCTGGGTCAGCAGTGTGATCAGTGCATTAGTTCACCACCAAGCTGTGAGTAGCACAGGTGATTAGTTTTTATTATTCACTGCTTTTGGCGTATCACAGAGAACTTTGTAGCTTTCTTTATAAGTGGGGAAATTGAGTCACTGAAAGGAGAGATGGTGTCACCTAGTTCACCTGTTAAGGAAGAGGCAACACTGAGATCGTGGCTGGTTGAACTCTGGTTAGGAGATACATTCACTGTATTGCTACCTAGTCCTGAAAATCTGAGGCATGAAGGCATGATTGTCATGCTCTGCTCATTTCTTCTGCTTGACTTCCCAATCTAGTGTCTTGTAAGGTCTTTATAAATCACTTGTTCCCTCCAGAACCTCTGTCTGGGCTGCACAAACTCATTTGGATCTAAATTTTAAACTCCCTAGGAAGCCAGGAACAGCCAGGCTTTCCCAGACTGTGCTCTACTGAATGGTCCAGGTACCCAAACATATTTGTATTGCTCACAGGTGTGTTTATCAAAGCAAAACAGGGTCTTCTCTTGCTTCCAAAGACCTTCCTAGAATTTGATACCAAGTAGTCAGCTTGTCTTGACTATGGGATTGCATCTGGTCCTCCAAAGCCATCAGTGGGGGCACAAAGACAGGGACTGAAGGGAAAGGGAAGGTAGGAGAGAGGGTAGCTTAGACCCATGGTCTGCAGGACTTCCAGGAGCACCTTCTCACACATATTTCCGAGTCATCTCTTTAAACCAGGAGCTCATTCCCAGTAGGCAGTCAAGTAGAAAAACAACACTGGCAGAACTGGCCTAACACATTAACCAAGATTTGCTTCAAGATGTGAGCTGTTATTGCCCTCTGCTGACAGCTTGCTATATGGTGCCATCATTTTAAAAATTATTTTCTTCTGTACTGCAAACAAGGGTCTATGGTAAACTGAGGGACCCTCTCTCAGAGATTTTTGAGGTTTGTCACTTGATGTATTTATGTCTTTTACACTGTTGTAACTTAGATGCTACGTATCAGTCAACCCTCATCAAGGGTGAGTCCAGTCTAAGGTGCTGCGCAAGGCACTGACCACACACGGAGCAAGAACCAGTTCTCCTCTGGAGAGCTTGTGGCCTATGGGAACAAGGCAGATAAAGGATAATGAAGAAAAAGAATCTCAGCCCCATTTTACCTATAGGTTGCTGAGACACTGAACGATCCAGGTGAGCAAAGAAGGCTTCCAGTCTGGAAGCTGCAGTGAGATGAATTCAATGCAGAAGTAAGCCACAAGTTCTAACTGCAAAGAGAATGGATTACACTGTTTTATCTTCTTCTTTGGTTTTTTTTTTTCCTCCTTCTTGTTTGCTTGTTTTGGTTTTTCCCCCTTAAAGTTAGATAATTCCTTAACTCAGCCACAGCTGCACTTCAGTCAAATGCCATTTGGGGGTAAATAGGCCAAGAAGAAATGACTAATGATAAACAGGAGGTTGGACTAGACCATCACATTTCTTTTCTACCTCTATCAGCTTGCCCAATATCATAATGGAGTTTTGTGAGAAAGCCAGGAAAGGAATCAGGGGTGAGGGGTGGGGGGCAGGGAGTTGGTCCAGAGCTTTAAATTCTCTTTTAATTCTTATTTACATTTCAGAACTACCCAACAAAAGGCTTACAGAATGGATTTAAATATTTTAGTGATGAGTAGGACAGAAGGTCTAAGACGTTTGAATTCTTTTAGCCTGTGTACTCCTGCTGAAATTTTCACCAGGACTTTTGCTGTTGTAAATCTGCTGTTTGGATTTTGTGAGTTTGGTAGTTGTGAGCATTGAATAAATTGGTGTTGCATTTCAAGCATCCAGTGCCTCACAAAGGTGTCAGTCCATCCATGGAAATATTCCTGGGTTGTCTGCTCTGAATAAATGCTCACATGGAAAAAACACTTTTACAGAAATACCAACAGGCAGCAAACAAAAAGGATTGTTGTTTTTGACAATTTCATTTTGCTATGTTGAGTACATGATAAGTACCAACTGGTTTTTTTACAAGTTAGGTAAAAGGATAGTCTGCTTTTGCTGCCAAACTAGTCTCCAACTGAAGCAGCAGAGGCTTCCAATTTCAGCAATTAAAACCAGCTTCCAAGCCCAGCTATGGATAGAAGAAATCAAAATATAAATTCCCAAACTGTAGTGGTGTCACTGTATGAAATAGGTTGTAGCAATAATCATAGCAACAATAAGTAATAATACTGATATTTAATAACAACCTCAGCCTAATGAATAAGGGGTTCATTGTCCTTGCATGAATATTCTTGCTGGTCCTAATGTAAAAGGGGTAAACTAGGTCAGTTTTCTCTGTTAGCTCTCTCTCATTTCTTACAGGTTTTGCATTAAAATCTGATGCTTTCCCCCACTCAGTATTTATGGCAGTGCTACCAGTTATTAAAGTGTGATATGTGGTATTTTCATAGAATCATAGTATCATAGAATAACCAGGTTGGAAGAGACCCACCAGATCATTGAGCCCAGCCATTCCTATCAAACACTAAACCATGTCCCTTAGTATCTTGTCCACCTGTGCCTTAAACACCCCCAGGGAAGGTGAATCAACCACCTCCCTGGGGCAGCCTTTTCCAGTGCCCAATGACCCTCTGTGTGAAAAGTAATTTCCTAATGTTCAGCCTAAACCTCCCCTGGCAGAGCTTGAGACCATTCCCTCTTGTCCTGTCCCCTGGCACTTGGGAGGAGAGGTCAGCTCCCGTCTCTCCACAACCTTCCTTCAGGTAGTTGTAGAGAGTAATGAGATCTCCTCTCAGTGTCCTCTTCTCTACGCTAAACACCCCCAGCTCTCTCAGCGGTTCCTCATAAGGCCTGTTCTCCAGCCCCTTCACCAGCTTTGTCGCTCTTCTCTGGACTCGCTCCAGAGCCTCAACATCCTTCTTGTGCTGAAGGGCCCAGAACTGAACACAGGATTCAAGGGGCTTATTTTGTAGAGCTTTCCAGATTTGTGTATTTATATAAGAATCTCAGCATTTATTAAAATATAACCCCCAAGGAAGGAAAGAAAAAAAGAATAAGATTTCTGACTTCACACTAAGGATTCAAAACCAAAAAACGCCAGGAAAATCCTGCCTAATCTAGGGAGACCTTGAAAGAGAAGGGAAACAAACTCAGAAGTATTTGCCATGTCTCTATTCATACAACATCCTAACAATCTGAATAGAACTTTTTGTTACAGGATTAACTCTCTTAAACAACAGATGATGATATTTTAATGGCATAAAGGGTGTATTTCATTAAACAGTACAAGAAACAAAACAGTCACATCTAGACTGAAGACCACATTAGGAGAATGACTTCATGTGTTCATTTACTTTCTCCTCTTTCCATATTCTACACATATTTTACTAATTCTTTACTGTTTCTTTCCAGAAGCATCACTTGATGTCTACATTGAGAATGGTTTTGGGCCAGGAAGCGGAGAAGACCAGTGCAGGTATATATCACATTATCCTTGATGCTGACAGGGCACAGTTGACAGAGAAAACATTGCTCATCTTTCCAAAAGTGATTTCATCCACTGTAATTGTTTATAGGAGGACAGGTCTGGAATAAAACCAGGTCTACCACTTTGGAAGACCTAATGCCTTCTCTGTCATCAGCAGCTGAGGCAGCCTGAATGTCAACATTCTTTTATTGCAGTTAATTTGTCCTTTAAAAATCATTAAAAAAGCAGGCTATGGTGAGAGCTTCCACTCTCTTAGACATGACCCATTACATCAGACCTCACTAACAATGACCTCAATGAGCTAAGCTGCAGATACTCTGAGGTGTTGCCATCCCTACCTGTCCTGCCTTTCCAGGAGATGACTTCCCTCAGTAGAATTAGTGGATGAGATCGATACCTATATCTTCATTAAATCCAACAGGTTAACTTACACTGCTATGAAAGTTAAGCTTACAGAGCTGGTTGTGTTTTTATCCAGGCTACAGGTATGTTCCTTATTTTCAGTTAACTCCACAGTTCTGGTTTCAGCAGGCTGTAAACACTGTCCTGCCTAAGAAGGGAATATTAAAGCCTTTTGTATGAAGTAGCTATGAACAACAGTTATGAATCAAACACATGCATTTGGCTTAGATTTTAATAATACAAATTCAATTTGTTATTTTTTGAAATCTAGTTTTGTTCTAGATTTTTTTTATCTACAACAGACATAATCAGTAAAACATACAATAACCTTGTGATGCTTCCATTACCACAACCCCAAGATACAAATATTTAAAATACATAGTCATGTTTTAAAAGTCACATCATGAAAATACTACAACTGGCCACATAAATGTTTAATGAATTATTTCCCCTTTCGAGATACACAATGGCATTATGGGGATGTTTCTACTATTTTCTTTTTATAAAAGCTACAGTTTTGACAAAAAAAATAATTCCTTCTCTTGACAACAAGCCGCTAGGAGGATGTACAATGGAGAGTGAGAAGGATATAGCTTTGATGTTTTTTACTCTCTTCTGCAACTTCAAAACCAGATAGACAAGCATTATTCACTGGCTAAATTCAGTATTCGTATACTTGAGGTGCAATGCCAGTAAAATAAAGACAAATGAATCCTATTAATTGCTGTATGAGATTTGTCCCATAGCTTTAGGTCTTCACAGAAATGTAACCATTTTTTTATTCTCCTTATTGCTTAGAGAAGGCAACCAGCATTTCCATGAAATTATTTAAAGGTAGAAGAATTATTAGAAAATTTTGCAGCTACAGAGATAGATGGATTTTGCATAAAACCTCTGTTCTTTGTAGCAACCCAGTGTGATATTGAGCAAGATAATGGCCAGAAAGAACATTGCCAGGCTCCTAATGAGAAACTGTTGACAATAAAATTACCCCAACATTCATCAAAAAGTCAATAAATGTCAAGCACAGGACCTTTGATGCAGTAGCTCATAATTCCTGTTCAGAATCCTTTGCAGTGTCTTCAGAGTATGCAATCATCCTGCATTTCTGCTGATTTTACTGAAAACTTTGTTGCTTAAGTACAAGGAACAGGTGTTGGCAGCCTGAATACCACCACTACAGTGCCACTGGCTCACCATGAGACCTCAGGCAGAGCACATTTGGCCTCAGTTTCCCCACCTGTCAGGAATGACAATATAAGAATTAGCCAGAGGCAATTCTGTGAAGGACACAGTGTTGCCATCCAAATGCTCAGAGACCATGAGCTAGGTGGTAAAAACTATGATGCTGATTTTTGCCAGTGAGCTAGTCATGCATTTTTAATGCTAACTACATCCAGCTTTTTGTGCCTTTGTAGTACGTACTTTCAAACTCTTTCCTCCACAGTGATGGGTGATTCCTTCAAAGCAAACCTAATTCAAATCTGGTCTGCTGAATTCTGGGTTGCGTAGCCTTAAGAAAACCACATGAAGTTTACATAAAAACTTATATAAAATCCCACTCTGTTCTTTGGATCTGTGGAATGTGGAAGGTATAAATATCTCGCCCATCACCTCTGTTTAACCCCAACTTCAGCATACATCCCCCAAATGATGTAGTGAGACAGTTTGTTGTCCAGTCCATGAATTAAGAACAACCCTGTGCTGAGTGTTATTCCAGCTATCGGCTGCATGAGAAGTGTGACCAAGAGTCAAGGGGGACATTCTGCCCCTCTACTCCACTTTCACGAGAACCCACCTGGAGTATTGCATTCAATTCTGAAGTCCTCAGCAAAGGAGCAAGTCCAGAGAACAGCCACAAAAAAATCAGAGGGCTGGAGCACCTCTCCTGTGAGAACAGGCTGAGAGGGTTGGGGTTGCTCAGTCTAGAGAAGAGAAGGCTCCAGGGAGACCTTATAGCAGCCTTCCAGTACTTAAAGGAAGACTGGGAGGAGCTCTTTATCAGGGAGTGCACGGATAGGACAAGGGGTAATGATTTTTAAGCTGAAAGAGAGGAGATTTAGATCAGATACTAGGCTGAATTTTTCTCCTGTGAGGGAAGTGAGGCACTGGCACAGGTTGCCGAGAGAAGTTGTGGCTGCCCCATCCCTGGAGGTGTTCAGGACCAGGTTGGATGAGGCTTTGAGTAACCTGATCCAGTGGAAGGTGGCCCTGCCCACATCAGGAACTGGATAATCTTTAAGGTCCCTTCCAACCCAACCCTTCCTATGATTTTGTGATTCTATTACTACACCTTTGCTTAGTTTGCCTTGTTCATGAGGGAGCGTGCATTTACATCGCAAGTAACAATGTGATCACATTCTCCAGATTCTGCTTATGTATCTTTCCTAAAATTTCCAGGTAAAGCCTCAAAGCCACTCTTCCAAGGACTCTATGGACTCTCAGGTCAGTAGCTGGATGATTCATTACATTCATACTACCCATACCTTGCTTGCATTTTCTCAACCAGGTTCCAGCTGTTCCTGTGTATATGAATAGAAAATGTCCCTGTCATTTGCAGTGATCAGTTGCATCCCACAGACTGTAGACAGATGGAGTCATACTTCATTCACAGAGAAGGCTGCATGTATGCCACATGCTATTAGGGTCACTTGAAACTAGGCTAATTACCTGGCAGGCATCGCTGCAGAGCAGAATTTCAGTAACAATGAATGGGATGAAAAGGGAGAGATTCCTTGCTATTTTGGGACAAACTCTCCACAGGCAGCAGATACCCACAGCGGTAAGGATCCCCATCTATCATTTGATTTGCTGTTCCTTGGCTGTAGAACTTAATTAACAGTTCTGGAATCAGTCTGCTTCCCAGGAATAGCCTGTAAATCCATTAAACAAGAAAGGCAGATGTGGGCAAAAATGAAAACCCCACACAATTCAGAAATGAAAAATGACATTGTTTTGTCAATCTACAGGAAGCATTCTAAAACCATCTGATTTTTTTCTGTCTAGTGGTTCAAGCAAGAGGGAAATGTTCCTGTGGACACCATCATTTTTGGAACTGATGATTACTAATTGCACAATTAACTTTACTGCATAAGATAATATAAATGCTATGAAAACCGAATTAAAACATAATTATAAATATCTTTTTCTCTTCAAGATCTGAAAGTACAGCACAAGCATCTGTCACATCTTTGAGTTAGACTGAAAAAGATCATGAGCCTAGAAAAGCATTGTTCTTAAGGATATGAACTTAGTCATTCAGAGCACCGTGCTTCCTCAACTTTCATGGATTTGAACTGTGAAGGAGTTATAACCTGTTAAGGAATTCCTGTGAAGGAATTATATCCAGGCGTTAATGACAAACTCTGTCTTGTGCTGATGATGATCAGCTGCAGAAGGAGAATTTTTAAATATCAGAAAGAATATGTTCATCTAAACTATCACTCATGTTTTAAGACGGTCAGTGAAACCATTTTATTACTGCAGTTAGTTGGAAAGAGCACTATTCTGCAAAAAATCAGATAATGTACTTATTTCTAAAAGCCTGGAACAAAAGAGGCAATAGAGATTTGCTGAGTAGCTGCAAGACAGCCATTAAATATAAATATTTTTAAAAACAATTTACTCTTTCCTAATGCTTTTAGAGCAGCATGCGGGAACAGTCTAAGTGCAGCATCTTACTACATTAAGAAGGACACGATGAAGGTTACTGTGGCCCAGATTTAACCCTGCTATCTCTTAACTGCTCATAACGGTTCCTCACCTATATAAACTACGTGAGCTTATGTAAGACTTATCCATCTTTCCTAGTGGTTACAGTGTAAGTTTGTATTTTTAAAACAACAATTCCAAATGATCCACATTTTTTACATTCCTATAGAAAAAAACTATTTTAAATGACGAATTCAAGTTTAAGTTTCCATTCCTCAAATGAAAAATAACAGCAGAACTAGAAATTGTTGGTTTTTTTTTTCATTCTGAGTATGCAACGTAGGCACAGAATTGCTTTGTGGGACTGTATACGCATAAGTAATTATATCACTGTTTTGAATTAAAATGTGTAGAGAGACAAGGGGATGGTTTTTGGTCCAAACTATCTAGGTCTAGCTCCAGTATACGGAATAAAAGAATTTAACAGTGTAATTCAACCCCTTGATCCCAGCAGTGCAGCTGATAAACCACAGCTCATTGCTACAACATGGGAGGCAGACTGAACTGTGAGACCACATCTCCTAATGAGGGGACAACAGCAAGGCTGACACTACCAAGAACAGCCTTTACAAGGTGGACATCATGCTTCAGTCATTCTGAAGTACAGCACCATTGAATCATTAGGGTTGGAAAAGACCTCTAAGATCATCCAGTCCAACCATCAGCCCAACACCCCTGTACCTACTAAACCATGTCCCGAAGTGCCATATCTGCATGTTTTTTGAACACCTCTAGGGATGGAAACTTCACCACTTCCCTGAACAGCCTGTTCCAATGCTTCACCACTCTTTCAGTGAAATTTTTTCCTAATATCCGATCTAAACCTTCCCTGGTGCAACTTGAGGCCATTTTCTCTCATCCTATCACTTGTTACTTGAGAGAAGAGACCACTATCCACCTCACTACAATCTCCTTTCAAGTAGTTGTAGAGAGTGAATCAGGTCTCCCTTCAGAAAAAATGACTATGTGGAGAAGCCATCCACTGTTGATCAGCATGGATTGATACCAAAGCTTGTATCCTTCAGCATCATCAATAATACATCCTCAGTCAATTTCCAGATGATGCAAAATTGGGGGAAAGGCCCACACACCAAATAGACCGGCTTCAATCCAGAAGAACCATAATCTAAGGAGGAATCCAAGTTTCTGGACATGGGAAAGTACTTTATGCTCCAGTATAGGCTAGCATCCGACTGGCAGAGCAGCAGTCCTGCTGGAATTGGGCTTAGAGTGGATGCACAATTGAATATGAGCCAACAGAGCACTCTCATCACAAATAAAACAAAATGCATACTGAGCAATACCGACCGGCTCAAAGTGTCCAGCAGATGGAGGGAATATTTTGTTCTCCTCTGCTCACCACTGCTGAGGCCATTATTTGGAATTCAATCCAGTTCTGGCATAGCCAGCACAAAAGGCATGTGGAGAAACTGGAACTGGCACCCTGAAGGGCTACCAAGCTGGTTACCTAGAAATCACAACTACGAAGAGAGTGGAAGAAGCTGGACTTGTTCAGTCTGTCACAGAGGAGCCTAAGAGTGGTCTAACTGAAGCCTATGACTGCGTGGAGGGAGTTACAAAGATAATGGCACTGAAATCTTCCCAGTAATGTCAGATAACAAGGAAACAAGGGCCAATGCCAAAAATCTGATGCTTTGAGGCTCAGACTGGACATTAAGACTTTTTTTTCCACCAGGAGGATGGCATAGCACTGTGACAGATTACCCAGAGGAGCAGCTCAATCCCTGTTGTTGGAGGTTGTAGAT
This sequence comes from Coccyzus lansbergi, assembly GCA_033558105.1. Lineage (NCBI taxonomy): Eukaryota > Metazoa > Chordata > Aves > Cuculiformes > Coccyzidae > Coccyzus > Coccyzus lansbergi. Next base: position 1,854,344 of record JAUMJK010000393.1, on the reverse strand, counting down.
CAAGATTTTATATCCACAGCTGAACTGCTCCAGTGTTGGTTAAAACCCAGCTTGGAGCACAAGCATGGACTTTCCAACTAACACATCAAAGATTCTGTGACAAACTGAAGACATAGAGCCTGAAAACTACATCTGGCTCAAAACACTGCCAGGCGAGAGTTTCTGCTGAAGCCCATAGGCACTGGCTTTCACAGCATGACCTTTTCAAACTAAACAGCTCCAAGCCATGCTCAGCCTCACGGGAGTCAACAGCAAAATTCTCTAGAACCAGGACAAGTGCTTGAACTGACAGTAGAAAAACAGGATTTGCTGAGGGAGACAAATAATACATACAGTCACAAGCAGATAAATTCATAAGGTGTGACAGACTACTGTTACAGGTTTTTGTCTGTAACAAACAAAAAGCATTGGAATCCATTATGATACGTACTACCACCATCTCTGAAATGTGTCCAAGCCCGTTAATTTCCTATTAATAACAACAAATGGAAATTCTTACCCAGAACTAGTGGACCAGGTACTGAGCACAGTGGTGTGAGCTCCCTCCCAGTCTCTGTGATTCCCTAAGTAACGTGTGACATTAAACTGATCATTTTGCAGCACAGAGTTCCTTCTAAAACCAAAGATCAAATTCATAGCTGAAAAGAAATATTTGGTTTATTTTTTCTTAGAATAAATTTATTGTGGCTTTGGCATATGTAAGAAGAGAAATTTAACTTCTGGTAAGAACAAAAATATAGTTCTCAAAGGCAATTACATGAAGAATCATAAAATACAGCTGATGTTAGCTTGGAAAGAGGATTCATTTATTCTCCTCCTGAGAAGACAGGTGTGACCAGACAGGCTTACGTTTCTGAATAAAGGCTTCAATACCTTCCTGCCCATCTCTCAAATTCAAATTGTCTACCATGACCTGAGTAGTCATCCTGTAAGCAGTATCGAGGTCCTGTGTTATCTGTCTGTAAAACGTGGCTTTCCCCAGTGCCAGGATGGATTTACTGCTTTCGCATATCTTCCGAGAGATTTTCATGGTCTCTTCTTCCAGTTTGTCTTCTGGTACCACTTTGCTGACAAGCCCATGCATTAATGCTTCTTGGGCAGAAAGAGGTTCACCCGTGAAAAGCATCTCTAATGCCACCTAAGCGAGAAAAAAATATTGTATTGAGTCAATTCAACTGCCTTATTGGTTTGGTGTGGTTTGGTTGGAGGGTTTCAGCCTCCTCCTTCAAGTACAAGTGACTCTCGACAAACATAAGATTTAAATCTTTTGGCCTCTTAAAGTGCCAAAGAAGTGTGAAGAGGCTTCAGCAAAGAGAAGGACTGGGTGTCAAGTTGGCCTATTCTCAAGCTTGCCCACTGACTGCAGTTGTCCTAGGCTGACACCTCTGAGTTACTTTTCAACAGCCCAGAATCTCTAGCATTGTACTAAGAATTGAGAGATGTGGATTGTCTGTGGACCAGATGACTGAACTCCACATTTTAAGCTGGACATATAATGATAAATAAAGACTTACTATTCCAATGTACAGTTCTGTAAATACCCGACTTCATTTAAGCTTGATAGGGGTGTTTTTAAACATGTCCTTCTTATAGCCACATCTATTCAGTCTCCTGCTGCTTCCAGCACCTTGTACTTGAGGTTTCAAATTAAAAAAACTCCTCAGATACTCAGGGATTATTCAATGTTATATATCAATAAGATTTTTTGATATGACTCCTGATGCAACTGACTGATGCCCTAAATCATAAGAGCTGATTGTCCTCATTAATGTCTTTGCTCTTGCAGATACAAACTATGGCAACTTTTCATCTGACAAAAGATAAAATCAATGATCCTGAGAACAGCAGGAAATGTTCTTGCTACTTTGAGAAGTGGCACAAAGAAAGTATATCCCATATATTTGAAAAGGTAATATAACACCCCAGAAATAGTAATTACGGAGCTATAACTGTACACTAGAGCACACTTGAAAAAAAAACCCCATAGACAGACTACAGATGGGAAATTTAAAGTTAAAGCTTTTATCCAGCAAGTGGACGTGTGCAGTTGAGTCCTTGCATCTCAGCAGATCCCTGCTGCACTTGAAAAATCTGTCTGCAGGAATCAAAGTGGATCAGAACTTAACATTTCTTTTCTCAATTAAGGAAGCTTTACGGGTTTACCATTGTTTATGCAGTGAGAGGTGTGCAGTCACAATCAGCAGGAAATAAAGCAGGAAGAAGGCATAGGAGGGCTTTATATGCTATTTAAAGCATTGTGATCTACATTCAGGTAGATCACGCTGGCTGTGAAATGTCACTGCCTGGCAAGAATTGATACCTGTGGGATTGGTATCCTGAACTTGCAGGGGTTCCCTCATCAGGGAAGAACATTATTGTCTAAAGCACTGAGCCATCTGTTGGAAAGGCATTGCTGGGCTGGTATGCTGCTGGTATGAGCTCATACTGGTTGGAATTGCATCAGTAGGAAGCTGTTTTCCCTAAACACAGTTCATTCCTTTATTATTTTTCCCAACGCAAAGAGTTATGAAGTTGTCTTTGGCAATGAAATATTTGGAATGTTGTACTGCAGACAAACAAGGTTCAGGCAATGGTTCCTAACATGGGAACCTACTTCTCACAAAATTACAAAGAGCATCTGAGAAGGAAGCTTACCTTTCTTGGAAGAGATCTGCCCAAGGCCACAGCTGGTGTGGAACAAAACAGTCCGATGTTTACTCCAGGAGTGGCAAATTGAGATTTCTCACTTGCCACTGCAATGTCACAACTTGCTACAAGCTGACAGCCTGCTGCTGTAGCCAAGCCATTCACTTTGGCAATCACCGGTACTGGAAGTTTCTGGATTAAAGTCATAACCTGCAGGCACAAAAGAAAGTCGTTGGTTAGTCCACGAAATTTAAACAGTGGCTCTTCTAAAACTTGCAATTGCTTCACACACTTGCTGTGTGCATTTTTCAGGTTTATTAATTGGAGTTTAGTAAAAGAAGTAAGCTCTCTGCAAAACCTGTTCTAATGCAGAAGACCACTGTGTGTTCCAGTATCTGCTCAGCTGTGTTTACGTAACGTGCTGGTCTTGCTAACTCAAATGGAATTCGAAAATAAAAGAATGTAAGGCAGGGACACTTGTTAGCAGATGTGCAGGGAGCTTGGGTGCCTCTGCATTGCAGATCCAGTGCTCCTTGCTGCGGGAACATGTGTATCCGAGATGTGTATACCACCTCCACCTTCATTTGACCTGTAATGGAAAACTGACAGGAAAACTGTCCCAAGAAATTAAACCAGTCTGTTGCTGGTTTCTGTGTGACCTTGAGTTTGGGTTGATCTCACCCTACCATAACCATTTGATGTCCTGGGGTTACTCTGCATTACAGGGAGAGACCTAACCTGCCAGGAAACAATTTTGCCTGCTTGCATTTGACATAAGATGGGAAATAAAATCACTTCTCTCTCTCACACAAATATACACATATAATCCTTGAAAGCCTTGAGTTCTCTTCAGATAGCTGAAGTTACAAGAGATAAATTTGTCTTAACTTTTCTAGTACAAGTTCTCCTTCCACACAGTGGAACTCAAGAAAGTCACCTAACTGTAATGCCTGAAGACAGAAAATGCTAGTTAATGATTGCAGTCATTATCTGGATTAAAATAAAATAATCTTACATTAGCACAGTGTAGCGAGATAACAAATTTTCATTTGGCACTTCAATTTCTCCAGTAGATGAAGTCTAGCAAATTTTATGTTGCCTAGATAAGATTACCTACACCCAGTTTTGAATTTGATGTCTTCGTCTCTGTGCTTCTGTGTTTAAAAATATTTTTTCAAGTGGATCTTGAGAAACAAACAACAAAAGAGTAACAACACGTGCATGTGTGCAAACAACTATAAAGTACTCTCATGGCTGTAAAAATTCAATGGCAACTGCTTCTCCAAAAAATACACTGGTACTTATGGCTTTGTATTTGCAAAGCCTCTGGAGAAGCGATATTCTCAGATGTCTCAAACTTGTATGTGGAGAGTACTTAGTTCTTGGATATTGCATTACACAGTATTGCTAACATCGTTATATGCATGGGAAAACAGAGCTACAGCAGCTGAGATGATCTGCTTAAAATGATCTTCATAGAGACATGTACAAGCCAAGATTCCTGAAAACCTGTTCACTGCTCTGGACCTTCCCCAGTGCTGTAGGCATGTCATTAGAGTAAGATCCGTTCTCCTTAATTTAAGTGGTGAAATTAAGGAAGACATGCTCTCATTTTGGAAGCCTTCAAAAGTACCTTTCTCTCTCTATTGACCAGGAAGAGGTAAAATTCAGTTATTCTACCAGACAACTAAAATTTAAATATTAAGTAGGATCCTAAATAAAGCTTAAATTAATGTGTCTGTTTCTGTTTGCTTTTAAAGTGACAAGTAAGACCTTCTTCCTTGATGGGGATAATAGTGAGTTGTGATTTATGAGAACCTTAAATTCCTTTTGGATAGTCAATGCAGAGACTTCAAAGCACTTATCACTACCATCAACATCAGAAAAGGGATGTGTCATGTCATCTCTTGGATTTAATTTTTTCCTGAACTTGCTCTGCCAGTTTCACAGAAGCCTTTATGTTGGCAGTGACCTCTTGAGAACATCAAGCCAAATCCACTCTAATCAAGCAGGTTCAGGTAGAGCAGGTTGTTCCAGCTAGGTTCTGAATATCTCTCTATCTCTGAATTTCCTGGTCTCAGGAATGTCCATCTGAAAGTCATTCACCACTTTTTATTTGTAGCAATGCTCCCTTACGAAAAGTACTATACAGTAGGGCATCATTCTCACAAAGGCTTGTTTTTAACTCCTAAATGCTGACATTCTGTTAGGTTTTTTTGCTATTTCTCATTATTGGTCTTGTTATTGTTAAGTGTGCTATACCACTCATTAATCCTGAATATAGCCACAATGCTAGACATACGTACAGGACAATTTAAATTCTTCTGGTTCTTAAAGTGAGAAATTTATCTACTCTCGATTTCATGAGATATGGATTTTTTTCCTGCCCGATCTTTCCTATTGTGTGACCCAGAAGCTGCATGGTTCAGTTCTCCACTGCCAACATACTGGTGTTGTGCTCTGCAACTGCAAAATTAATGTTAAACTACTGTCTGCTAAATGACTGGACCTTGGCCTATTTCTGATGAAGGGACTAACCCATCATTCAGTCATATTTGTCCTTATCAATTTGTGATCAACATGCCAAGATCCAGGCAAAGCTGCCAGGATGATTCCTTCGCATTACACTGAAGACCCTTCAGTCGCAACTCTCACACATTTGTTAAATATGGGCTTAAGAACGTGTACAGAGATCATTATTACTGAAAGAACTAGAACAAGAGGTTTCAAATTACTTTCTGTGACCACAATGAGCAGGATTAGGGGTCAAATTCTAGTGCTGTTGCAATCAAAGGGATTTTTGCCATTCTCTCCAAAGGCTCCAGGACTGACTTTAGCTTTCCAAACTCTGGGTCTGTCCCTTTGTGACAAGATCTTGTATGGCCTGCTGGCTGGGCAACTGCCACATCAGAGATGTATTCAGATCTTACGTTCACATTGCCTACTTGATGTTTAAGCTTGTCTTGAGTTACTAGCTAGAGACTGGGAAAGAACATTTGATCACAACTGATTTGAAGGTGGAGATCTCTAGATTTCTAGGAAAGGCATTGCCCAAATGCTCAGCTGCAAGGAATACTGGCTAACGTAAGGAACATGCTGCGACTGTACCCACTGTAGATAACAGGCACATTGGCATCTGACCCCTTTTATCTGCATGTAGAGAAATCCAGGGATGCTGGGATCAGGTAGCAAAAATGCTGAGTAGCAAAAAGCAAGGATCTGGAGCAACAGTCTATGCATTAGCTAGCAGGTGTCCCTCCTTAAATCAATATAATTTATTGTTCTTAATATCAGGCAAAAGAGGTGGCTCTTAAGAGGAATGGCTTACCTCTGCACATATTTCAAATACTTGGGAATGATGCTTCACATCATCTTGACTTGACAGCTCCTTCAAATCATGGCCGGAACAAAATACAGGTCCTTCAGCTACAAGGAATTTCAGGAAACATCTAAATTAATCAAGAAACCAGGGCTGGGGACATATCAATGCCCCTGCTAAAGGTATATCAATGAGATGTCCATGGTCAAAAAGGAGCTTGGGGAGTTTTACATGCAATTCTGACAGGTTGCCTCTGGGTTTTGTAACAACTTTAAACTGCCACAGTAAGGCCCACAAACATTTCTAAAGGTCTAATTTTTCCTCCATTCACTCTATCAAAAATAAGGCACTGCACACCTCTGAGCCCTCTCTCTTGTAATAATACCGTACTACTGCAGCACGGCTGGAGTGCTCTGCTCTCAGAGTAACAGATACAGTCCCTCTTTTCTGTACCCAGCATTAATGATTAACTTTTGCTAAATAAGCATGAAGATTTTTGTGTCATGGTGTTCAATGCCACAATGGTAAAAAAAAACCAAACCAAAAACAAACAAAAGGCAAAAGGTTTTTCTGGTGGAGGAGAACCAGACAGGTTGCTGGAGCATCTTTTCCTCCACTGTCATCTAAAGAATCAAAAAAAACATGCTCAGGATTTGGGCAGCAAAAGAACAGGTTTCCTGTGGACCTAAGTTTTGGATTTGCTTGCCTTCAGTAGCAGCTAAGATTAAAATATCCCTTATGGGTAGACTACAGTTTACAACAAAGTTTTACTTTGTCATGAGAACATCTGCCATAAGAATAAACCATTTGATACTTTTGAGTCCTTCAGAACTTCTCAGTTATTTGTACGAATGTTACATTTCCAGCTACAACTATGCAGATACAACCTTATGTACAAATGTTTCTAAAAGAACAGATTAGTGTGACATACTCTAACCAGAAATAACCACAAAATGGTTATTATTGCTCATGGGTTCAGCAATACATATCTGGTAATTAATCATATCTGCATTTGTGCCTCACTGAAAAAGGATCCAGTAGAAGGGTTGTGTTGAAGACTCAACACATTCCCTGAAAAGTCTTTTATCTTATTGAGATTTCTTCTTTTGCATTCTGTTCAGCATGGGAATTGGAAATCAGTAGGAAAATGCCATTTCTCTTTAAACTTAAAGAAAAAAAATCAAAATCCTGCTCACAAACTCCTAGAGTACTGTACTCCCAAAAAAGAACCTGAAACATTCCACAAAATGTGCATCTGCAGTTTGAAACACTGAACACAAATATTTAGACTCTTCCCTGTGAAGTTAGGTTACTTCCCTGCTCCTGTGTGTGTGCACAAACGCACAGTATTTTCCTCTATGTATAGGAAACAGCAGCATCCTAAATCAATAAACCTGTTTCGCCAAGAGGTTTGGAAGGAGGGCAGGGGAAGGTTAACTTAAAATAGCAGGGGAAAAAAGGATGGTTTAAGAAGAGCTCCTATTTCATTATCTTTGACAACTCCACAGGTTAATAACTAAATGGAAGAGAACTGTAATGGGCTCTGAGAGATAACGTTTTACATCCACAGGCTACAGGTCACTACAGTATCAATATTATGGTCACTCCTTCAGTTGAGAGTTTTAAAACTAGTTTTTACAAACTGGTGGCAAAGATAATGATGCTGATCCTGGCTTAGAGTAGGGGAAACAAAATACACAATCTGAAAAAACCTTGAACCTTGTTTCTTACAGCCAATACCTCCTGCTGACAGCAACAAAAGCCACACCAACTCATCCTGCTCCTGCATGAAAACCAGTCTGAGAATGTTCCTTTGTTTGATAACCATTAAAACCTGTATTTACCCAATTAAAATATTCTTTACAGACAGTTAATAAATGAAGAAAAACCCTAGTTTATTTTAAACCTAGTGATAGGACAAGAGGAAGCAGCCTCAACTTGTACCAGGCGAGGTTTGGATTAGATATCAGGAAAAAAATTCTTCACTGAAATGGTTATCGGGCACTGGAACAGGCTGCCCAGGGCAGTGGTGGGGTCACCAACCCTGGAGGTATTTAAAAGACAGGTAGATGAGGTGCTCAGGGATATAGTTTAGTAGTGGACAGGTATGGTTGGACTCAATCATCTCAGACGTCTTTTCCAACCAAATGATTCTGTGACCTCCTGACTGTTCACAAAGGGAAGAAGCTGAACAACTCTAAATACTATGCAACCCAACTGAAATACTGAAATTTTTGAACGTGTTTTTCCAGTGCTTCTCCTTACACATGTCAACTATCTACAAAAATATAAAATACCCCAAGTTGACTCTTACTGCCATGTTGAAAAATAAGGAATTAAGCAGGTGAGAGTGGGAACTAGGATGCTCAAACTGTTGGAATGGGTCCAGAGGAGGGCTACAAAGATGATCAGAGGGCTGGAGCATCTCTGCTATGAGGACAGGTTGAGGGAGTTGGGGCTGTTCAGCCTGGAGAAGAGAATACTCCGAGGAGACGTTATAGCAGACTTCCAGTCCCTGAAAGGGGCCTACAAGAAGCTGGGGAGGGACTTTTTGCAAGGTCACGTAGTGACAGGATGAGGAGGAATGGCTTTAAATTGAAGAAGGGAAGATTAGACTTTAGATTTGACATTAGGAAGAAATTCTTCATGATAAGGGTGGTGAGGCACTGGCACAGGCTGCCTAGGGAAGTTGTGGCTTCCCTATCCCTGGAAGTGTTCAAGGCCAGGCTGGATGGGGTCTTGAGCAGCCTGGTTTGGTGGGCTTTAAACAACCTGATCCAGTGGCAGGTGCCCCTGCCCATGGCAGAGGGGTTAGAACTGGATGGGCTTTAACATCCCTTCCAACTCAAATCATTCTATGATTCTATGATCTAAATGACAGGTGGGTCCACAGGGTAGCGTCACATGCAGGATGTCCTGCCCATTCCTCGATGGCTGTAAACACCATGCAAGCTCATTCCTGAACCATTTTCCATCCCTCTGTGAGATACTCCAGTGTAAACTCCATATTATTATCATAATCATTCCAAACTCCACCTCCCCACCCCTTCCACTGGTCTGAGGGAAGGAGGAAGACACCTGAAATGATGATGACACGGAGCTCTTTGCTCTTGACATCATGCAGGAGGTCTTCCCGCAGGGACTGCAGCATGCCAAGGGACAGGGCATTCCTCCTCTTTGGGTTGTTGAGGATGATGTCGCTATGGGAAGAGGATAAAGGCACAGGTTATGATTAAGGAAAGCAAGGGGCGCAGGGATGGGAGTGCAGCTAAAGGGGCCCAAGGAGAAGTGGGGTGGGGAGAGGGGCGTGGGATGATTCTGCCTCTCTGTTACTCTCTTGAGACCTTATCTGGAGTATCGTGATCAGTTCTGGAATCCTCAACATAAGAAAGACATAGAAATGTTGGAGTGGGTCCAGAGGAAGGCTACAGAGATCATCAGAGGGCTGGAGAACCTGGGCTATGAGGACAGGCTGAGGGAGTTGGGGCTGTTCAGCCTGGAGAAGACCCCAAGGAGACCTTAAAGGGACCTGCCAGTACCTGGAAGGGGCTACAAGAAAGCTGGTGAGGGACTGTTTACAAAGACTTGTAGTAAAAGGATGAAGGGCAAACTGGAGAGGGGCAGATTTAGACTAGATAGAAGGAAGAATTTCTTCACTATGAGGGCAGTGAGGCCCTGGCCCAAGTTGCCCAGGGAAGTTGCCCATCCCTGGAGGTGTTCAAGGCCAGGTTGGATGGGGCCTTGGGTAACCTGGTCTAGTGGGAGGTGTCCCTGCCCACAGCATGGGGGGTGGAGCTGGATGATCTTTAAGGTCTCTTCCAACCCAAACCATTCTATGATCCTATGACAGGGGCGCACAGATGGGAGTGCAGGGATTGGGGCGGAGGGAGGCAAGGGGGGGGGAGGGGGGCAAGGAGAGGGACGCTGGGAGAGGGAGTGCAGGGAGAGGGAGTGCAGGGATGGGAACAGAGGGAGAGGGACACAGGGAGATGGATGCTGGGAGAGGAGTGGAGGGAGAGGGACGGAGGGAGAGGAGTGGAGGGAGAGGAGTGTAGGGAGAGGGGCACAGGGACAGAGTCGCAGAGATGGGAATAGAGGGAGAGGGACACAGGGAGATGGATGCGGGGAGTGGAGGGAGTGGGGCACAGGGAGAGGGGGTGCAGGGAGAGGAGCGGAGAGAGTCCCAAGAAGAGGGGGGCAGAGATGGGAGCAGAGGGACAGGGGGCGGGGAGGAGCAAGGGCGGGGAGGGCAAGGTGGGGGCAGAGAGAGTGTCGCAGGGAGAGGATGGCAGGGAAGGATGGCGGGCAGAGGGTCGCAGCGCCGCCCCCTCTCACCGCACGCCCCCCTCCTGCCGCCGCAGCGTCGGCCGCTCCCTCCCTGCCGCCGCCGCTCCCGCCGCCCCGCGCGCCAGCCCAGCCCCGCGCGGCCACAGCCGCCCCAGCGCCGCCGCCATGGCTGAGGGGGCGGGCGGAGCGGGGAGGGAGGAGGCGCCGGCAGCTGCTGCGGCGGCGTGAGGCGCGTTGGCCTGGAAGGGACCTTAAAGATCGTCCAGTTCCAACCCTCTGCCGCGGGCAGGGACACCTCCCACCGGACCAGGCCGACAAGGGACCGTCCGACCTGGCCTTGCGCCGCCAGGGATGGGGCAGCCACAGCTTCCCTGGGCAACCTGGGCCAGGGCCTCACCACCCTCAGCCTGAAGAATTTCTTTCCAATGTCTAATCTAAATCTTCCCTCCTCCAGTTTAAAGCCATTCTCCCTTCTCCTCTCACTACATGGCCTTGTAAAAACTCTCTCTCCAGGTTTTTTGTAGCCCCTTCAGCTACTGGAAGGTCACTCTAAGGTCTCTGAGCCTTCTCCAGGCTGAACAATCCCAACTCTCTCAGCCTGCCTCATATGGGAGGTCCTCCAGCCCTCTGATCATCTTAGAGGTCTCCTCTGGACCTGTTCCAACACTTCCGTATCCTTATAATAGAATCACCAGGTTGCAAGAGACCCACTGGATCATCGAGTCCAACCATTCCTATCAAACACTAAACTGTTTGATAAAAACAAAACCTAAACATTTACCTCTGTTACCTTCTAATATTTCTTTCGCTCCAAGAATCTGACAGCAAGTTGGCTTGACTTCATCTAACACTCTGCTTCTAATCTTTTGAGGGGTTATAAGCTTTCATCTGCGCTGGAACAGCCTGGGCTGCAGTGACATTGAGCAACCTGATCTGGGTGAGCATGTCCCTTCTCCCTGCAGGGGGGTTAGACTAGATTATCTCATGGTCCCTTCCAGCCTAAACCATTCTATCATAGAATCATAGAATCACCAGGTTGGAAGAGACCCACTGGATCATTGAGTCCAACCATTCCTATCAAACACTAAACCATGTCCCTGAGGACCTCATCCACCTGTGCCTTAAACACCTCCAGGGAAGGTGAATCAACCACCTCCCTGGGCCCAATGACCCTTTCTATGAAAAACTTCCTCCTGATGTCCAGCCTAAATCTCCCCTGGTGGAGCTTGAGGCTACTCCCTCTTGTCCTGTCCCCTGTCACTTGGGAGAAGAGGCCAGCTCCCTCCTCTCTACAACCTCCTTTCAGGTAGTTATAGAGAGCATTGAGGTCTCCTCTCAGCCTCCTCTTCTCCAGGCTAAACACCCCCAGCTCTCTCAGCCGCTCCTTATAGGGCCTGTTCTCCAGCCCCTTCACCAGCCTCGTCGCTCTTCTCTGGACTTGCTCCAGAGCCTCAACATCCTTCTTGTGGTGAGGGGCCCAGAACTGCACACAGGATTCAAGGAGCGGTCTCACCAGTGCTGAGTACAGAGGGAGAATAACCTCCCTGGACCTGCTGGTCACACTATTTCTGATACAAGCCAGATGTTATGTTGGGGCTATCAGAACTAGACACAGTACTCCAGGTGGGATCTCATGAGAGCGGAATAGAAGGGGAGAATCCTTTCCCTTGACCTGCTGACCATGCTTCTTTTGATGCAGCCCAGGACACAGTTGGCTTTCTGGGCTGCAAATGCACGTTGCCAGCTCATGTCAAGCTTCTCATCAGTGAGCATCCCCAAGCCCTTCTCCACAGGGTTACTCTCAATCACATCTTCCCCTATCCTGTATTGAAACTGCAGATTGCCTCGACCCAGGTGTAGGACCTTGCACTTGGTCTTGTTAAACCTCATGAGGTTCACACAGACCCACTTCTCTAGCTTGCCTAGGCTGATATCCAGCTTGACAGGATGATATGTGTACAACCTGGAACACAGGAATTTTCACCCGAACATGAGGAAAACTTCTTTACTTTTGAGAGCACAGGAACAGGCTGCACAGGGAGGCTGTGGAGTCTCTTCTGGAGATGTTCAGCATCCACATGGACACATTCCTGTGCAGCCTGCTGGAGTTGAACCTGCTTTATAGAATCAGAATCATGGAATCACTAGGTCGGAAAAGACCTTTGAGATCATCAAGCCAAACTGTACCTGTCCACTACTAAATCAAATCCCTAAGCACTTCATCTGCATGTCCTTTAAATACCTCCAGGGTTGGTGACTCAGTCACCTCCCTGGGCAGCCTGATAACCCTTTCAGTGAAGAAATTTTTCCTAATGTCCAGTCTGAACCTCCCTTGGTGCACCTTGAGGCCATTCCCTCTTGTCCTATCATCTGTCACTTGGGAGAAGAGACTAATACCCACCTTGCTAATAAGCTCCTTTCAGACAGTTGCAGACAGTTAGCAGGAGGCTGGACTGGATGAGTTCCAGAGGTTGCTTTGATCACAAAAAATGTTGGCAAATAAACTCTCCAAGGCTTGTTTTGGAGTTTTAGAAAGGAATCATCTTTTAATCATGCCTGGGCAACATGAGGGAGCGATCTCCATCAAACATGTGCAGTGACACAAGAGCCAGTTTCAGTTTATATTTCCCACTTACTTGCATGTGTATAAATTTTCCCAGAAATCTTATGTATATTTTATTACTTTCCAAGGACTAATTTTAATGTGATTATGAACTTCACAACAGTCAGATCTCTTGCTAATTTGGAGCTTTGGGACCAGCTCTCTGTCTGGTCTTGCATTGGAGATAAGGAAAGATTACAGACAGAGGTGATTACATAAGAAGACACATCTGTTCAGCACAGATCACACTGAACACAAAATATTATCTCCAAAGAATGAACAGTGTCTGGAAAAACACACTTTGAAAAAAACATCACGCAGTCAGAGGGACATTCTGTCGAACTTTAAAAAAAATACAGTTACTTAAATGAAAATTTACTTTAGCTAAAAAAAAACCCTCTACTCTTTGTAATAGTAACTACTTCTTGAATCACCCTACTTTTTGAAAGTTAGACAGAATGTGGTATGCAGAAAGAATGGGATTGCGTTGAGGCCAAGAGGAACCAATATGGGATGAAATTCATTACTACAGGGTTTGGGATCATATACTTGGGAACTAATGAGATAGATCACAATTTATTCAGCAGGAGCTCATAATTTGGAAATGGGTGTGGAGAAGATCTTGGGTATCTTTGTTGGTTCCACAGAGTCAGTCTGTGATCTATATGATGCGTACAAGAAACAAAAAGGCAAATGTGATTTTAAGAGGTGATTTTAAAATTCAGACGTGATTTTAAAATTAAAAGTATTTTAGGGGCATACAGGTTCATTCGCAGCTCATCTCGATTAATGCTTCTAGTCACCCTCATTCAAGAAGCCAAACTAAAAGAGGGGCAGAAAGAACAGGTGAAGGGTAGAATGGAGACTTTATTATGAGGAGTGAAAGGAGTGTTATTTCTTGAGTCTAGCAAAACAAATATGAAAAGACTTAGGACTGCAGTCTCTGGAGGACAGGCATTTTGCTGTCTGAGAAGGCGGAAGGCTATGTAAGGTGCAGAACTCCACTGGCACTGTTGCAAACAAGTCTACACCAAACATTAACATATCTGAGCCAGAAGTGAAGGAAGAAAGATACTGCCACTAAAGTGAGACTGTGAAACAGCCCTGCCATAGGAGCCACATTGTCAAAATCTGATTTGGTTTTTCGGTTGTGGTTTTTTAAGAAGGAGCTCAAGAGGCTTCTGAAAGGGGTTATGTGATGTCTCTGCCTAGGTTACCCCAAGGATGTATTTGGGATAATGTGTCCCTCTCCGTCTGTTTCTACTGAAACACAAAGCTCTCCTTTGCTAGCTACTGGTATGAAGCATAGTAAATCTTTCTAGTTTGAGAAAAGTACAGCTCTCTGCAGACCCCAATTACTCAAAATAGTTCTTCCAAAAAATGTCAGTTTGTAATGTAACCTCTCACATTTCTTTCATACTTCTGTTCTCTCTTTACTCGCAAGAGCAATGACCTCTCTTTCTGCACACCTGGCTCAGGCAGTCTCCTGGGAAAGAAGCAGCTGTGCAGATGGTGCAGCTAGTGAACAACCTCATCTGCTGTGAGATGCTGACAGGCCCAAAGATCAAGCAGTATTGTTGAAGGAGATACAGGCTCCCACAACCATAATTCCCTGCTCTTCTTTATCATGCCTACTCATCATATAGCCTTTCTGAAACACTAGGAGAACGTATTAGTAACTGAAGTGTTTCATGAACTGAAGTGCTTTATTACCCAAGAGAGGGTAGATTTTGATGAGATATTAGGAAGAAATTTTTTTCCTGTGAGGGTAGTGAGGTACTGGCACATGTTGTCCAGAGAAGTCGTGGCTGCCCCATCCCTGGAGGTGTTCAAGGCCAGGTAGAATGGGGCCTTGAGCAGCCTGATCCATGGCAGTGGAGTTGGAACTGGGTGGGCTTTAAGGTCCCTTCCAAACCATTCTATGATCCTTTGAAGTCTTCATTGTTTGTGCTCCATTTTCTGGCAGAGCAGTAGATACCCTTAAAATAAAATAGATACATGTCTAGCATATGTTCCTTGTAAATGTAAATCTGTGTTTCTGCTTCCTGTTCTCCCTGTTCTTGTGATTTCTTGCAAAGTACTTGCAGGTTTCCAAATGTGTCTCTAGCTTTCATCAGTATCTGTTGAACCCCTGCAGCTTCTTCCAAATGTGGTGGCAATTGTGGCTTTTCAGTTCTGAGTATCAGCCTCATAGAAGAACATATTTCCTTATACAGATAGTAACAGCTTAGTGTGGGGATGCACTTTCTGCTTACTGATTTTATAATGCCTAAAACAATGACCCAAATGATTGCTGGGCTTTGTGGCTCTTCTGCAATAGCAACAGTGGGTTTATATGTATTTTAAAGCACTGAAGGACACTGACAGGTCTGAAAGGTAGGTCTGCACTGGAATTTTTCCATTTGCCCATTCTCATTTTCTCATGGTTGGTTGTACCTCATAGTCATTTCCTAAAAAGTTCTTACAAAAATATGTGATAGGAATTGGTAGCAAAAAAAAAAAAAAAAAAAAAAAAAAAAAAGAAAAAGAAAAAAAACCCCAAACCAACAAACCTGTTTGGAAGAACATCAGATAACTTTAAATAGATCACAGTAGGTTTCAAAGTCCCTGCTCAGTGTGGCAAAGACCAGCACACACAAGACATGATATGTATGCTCACTCTGAAAGAAGCTCTGACCAGTGACCTCTTTCACACTGGCCTTGTGAATTACTATCTTTTTTTTTCCTTTCAGTTCCTTCGTTTTCCCAGTGTTCTTGTTCTTTTTCTGTTCATCTCCAAGGAAAGATTTTTTTTGTCTTCTCCAAAAAGCTTCTTTTTATTACAGTATTTCCAGCTCCCTGGAAATTCTGTTCTTTTTCACTGTGATTGACAACCTCATGTTTCCTTTCACACCCACCCCCATTACAGGGTTTTTTTTTGGCTGCAGCTTCTCCAATACATTAAACAGACCTGCTGCTGCCTTCTCTGAGACAGTGTTGGGAAAAAAAAACTTTTCTGATTTCAAATAGCTTTCCTTTTTATAGCATTTGCTAGCAGAATTGTGGTTACGGCTGAGTTGGAGACAACCCAGAGCCAGGATTGCAAGCACCAGAAGGGGCTTTTGTAACCTTTAGCTGTATTGATCCTTCATGTAAAATAAAAAGGGAGGTGATAAAGGACATAACACAACTTTGTTGCTGCATCATTACAGAAATTTTCAGAGTATCATGCTGTGCTGGGAAAAGTTGTTTCAGAATTTACCTGTGCTTAGATGGGGTCTTCATTCTAATGTTGCCAGATAGCATGCATGGACAAAAAAGACAGTGTACAGGATTCCCCTCTTCATGAAGCACAAATATTTATTTGGGTCTTTATTTCCTTGGCTTTTATTGAGCTCAGATGCATAGGAGCACCTATATCACCGTAAAACAGAAGCTCATTCCAGGAAAAAGGCAGGCCTTGTTGGGATGAGGCTGAAATGTAAAACATACATATGTAAATGAGTAAATATTTACATAAAGACACTACTACCTATTGATTGGGATTTTGTGATGAAAAACTTGGACTATTTTATGGAGTGTGAAGCAGGCATATCCCCTGCAGCTTAATGCAAATTATTTCTCATGAAATGCTGTCGTTCCCAGAGGATCTTGTGACCTGATTTTCAATACTGCTGAAGGTATTCAAATTCCACCGGGAGCCAGAGGGGTTCAGCACTTTGAAAACCCAAGGACTGCTTAATTCTGATCAGGTGTGTAGTAGTTCCAGGATAACAGGGAGAGCAGGGCCCTGTTCTTGCACTCAGGCCAAGGAAAATGATTTATTTTCCTGCTTTGTGAGTTCTGCTAGCAAAGAAGCAGATTAGCGCACTGTGGTTTCTCTACTGTGAAACCTTCCAAGACTGACTAAAGAAAAGATGAAGAAAAATTTTGCATATTTCTTAGCTTTTAGGCAAAGGACACTGAACTGAGTCCAACATTCAGTGATGTATGCTGTCCATAGACCATCTTCCACCATATCCTCACATAATTAAGTTTTCTATACTGGTGTTAAGAAAGAAATAGCATAGAAACTTCAGGACAACACTCACTAAGTGCATGAAGTGAAAGGCTCTTTCTTCTGCCTGTTCTGGAATTCACGTGACGCTGCTACCAAACCTTCTTTGGGTCTTAGCCTTGGGTTTTTTTTATTTGAAAATATATTCTGATTTATGTTAGTTACAGAAAGACATGTCATACATCAGTCCTTTCTTTAGAAAGAGACGCTTCTTTCTGGTAATTAACAATCAGTTCTAAAATTAGTGTATTTCAGATTTCCAGAAAGGCTTAGTCTGTACTCTAAGAAAAAGTGATTTCTTTAAATTATTGATTATTCTGCTAAAAGAAAGGACTCAAATACAATTTTAACTCCGTGACTGCTATTGATATTTTGCAATAATTCAGTGCCTACCACTCCAGTCAGGCTTGTATGAAGTCCCTACCTGGCAATAACACCGTCTCCTGTAATTACATTTAGCTTCAGCAAACAAGCTGGTGTCCTGTTCGGCTTTGACATTAAACATAGAACTCCCAGTGTCATTACTGCTGCAATATTTTTGCAATTACTGCTCAGAGCTTTTCCCCTGTCACTGTGTGGCAGCACTGCTCCACGTAATGGATTCTATTAATACTTTCCCTTCAGTTTGAGGTGAATGATCAAAGCCCTTTTGTCACTAGCCCCATACCTGCTCCTCTTTATTTGCTGTTTTTCACTCATCCTCCCTGTACTCATTTTTCATCCTTCATTGTCCTCACTTTCTCAGAGGTTTTCAAGTGATTCATAGCTCTCTGGCTTTAGCATTAGATTTTTCGTATGTGCCTTCCAATTATGAGATTCTTAAGATGTGAACAATGATCAGAATTATGAAGTATATGGGAGGCTATAATAGGCTTGGAAAAAAGGTGGTATTCATTCCTGTCCTCAGAGTAGCTAACTTTAGGCTCCCAATTTAGGTGCTTAATCCTGCAAGGCTCCCTGCACAATCAATAGAGGCTGCGCTCCTCTGCAGGGCTGGTCAGCATCTAAATTAGATGCCTGCCCCCACTGCCTCTCCAGGCTGCCTGCTTCTCTCTTTTGATTGCAAGGGAAAACGGTCAGATGCCTCTCACAGATGATGTGAATATTTCCTTGACCCACACAGAAGCTACAAATGCTGATCTCACCCAGGGACCTCACTGGAGGAATGGAGCACCAGAATCTTCCCAGTCTGGTGATCCTTTGACTATATCTCAGGCTTCACTTCCAGATGTCAGTGTCTCTCTGCTGTTGTATGGATTAAAACATTGCTATGAAAGAAGAGGTGAACTGTAGCTGCTGTCTGGGGTCAAGAGCAAAAATTTGCCTAAAAGCTCCTCACATTTGGGAATAGCTACTGTTGGGTGGCTTTGCTCCAAGCCATGTCTGCAAATGACAGTTCTCATAAGATTACACTCTCTGCCCACCTTGTCCCTGCTTTTGGTAGTAACTTCCATATCAAGAGATGATGAATTTTCTGGACTCTTCCAGTTCACCTGTTTCCTGCCATTTGGCAAGTTTTCAACTTGTTTAATTTTCTTTAATCCCTTTACTTTTCACCCCATAGCAACCACCAGAGGCATTGTATTAGCACTGGGGAAAACATTATTTTCAATGAAATAAGGTTTTTACCCAAAAAGAATAATAAAATCTTACAAGTAAGTATGAACTTTATAGGGAAACAGGAGAAGGACATAATCCTAATAGTTACTGGTTTCTTGGTACCACCAAAGCTGGAATGGTCATGGAGACAGCACAGATAAAATCCATCTTGGGTAGAAAAGTTAACACAGTCACATAAAAATTAGTTCGTTCAGGAGCTGAAGCTGGGCATGTCAGTACCAGACTGGGGTGAAAGGAGAAAGATGCTTTCAGGTGTCCTCAGGTGAAACATTTCTTGCAAGGGGCTTGTTCCAGAACACTGCTCAGTAATGGGTTGTCACTGACTTATGCATCTCAATGTGGTACATCTTATCTTACATCTTATCTCCCCTGTGCTGTGTCAAATGTGGCAGCCACAAGGCAGAACAGGGAATTACCAGCAATGCTGCTGACTTCTCATGTGCATTTTCTTCCCTGGTAAGGAACACCGGGTAGGAGTTTGGGCTCAGACTGTAAGCCAGCTGTCCCCAATGCCCTCACTACACTGTTTTATCTTATCAAAGCCACATATGTTAAATTCAGAGCGTGCTGCCACTAAGGAAGGGGCGATGCCCTGACTGAACACAGCTGTCTGATATTGTGGAGAAACATCCTGTAACTCTCTGTGTCAAAGGGCTCACGGTTCCTGTTTCCAGGCAACATTAATACATAATGAAAGAAAATTACTTGGTGTTTAGGGAATACTATCCCACAAATTAAAAGGGATGTTTTTATAATAAAGGGTTATTTAAGTTTTGAACAAAAAACCAAAGTTCAGGGAATTATGTCTGCCACTCACACAGAACTGACAAGGAGCTTGGAAGAGGTCTTAAAAGTTGCAGGAAAATTATTGCTGAGGAGAACAAAAAACCAGCATTCTGCTTACTACGAGGAAAAGGCTGCAGCATGAGTTCAGTGATCTGTCTCTTGTGACCTACAGACCAATTAATCAGCATGTCTGTGCCAATCGATATGCTTCTCTTGAAGCTGGACCCAGCCTTGCCTCTCACCCAGCAAGCAGTTATGGGCCATGGGAAGATGGTGAGACACAATGTGTTTCTATACATGCCAAACAGAGACACTTGAAGAATTATATATAAGGGGAACATAAGGTTACTGTGACAGTGCATGACTGAACTAAAATTTGTAGAAAACAGTCTTTACCAGTTCCATAGTTGAAGAAATAATCATGTCGCTACACCCTTAGCACTCTGCATCGCCCAGGCTCTCACTCTCTTACCATACCTCCAGTAATACTTCCTGATCATCTTGTCCACTAATTGAGCAAGATGTGCTGTGGTATGAAGAGCTCAGGGCTTTGGCAGGTCAAACACAAGAGCTGATTGCCCAGTGAACTCTGCAGCTTTTCTCTTATTAGAGGTTACAATTTGGGTCTCTAGTCTCTGTCCAGACATCGATGTTTTTAAGAGAGGCAGATAATTATTGATCACAAATAACCCCAGCCTGCTGTTGTGGCTGCCGTGGAGGTGGTAAAGACCAGGTTGGATGAGACTTTGAGCAACACAATCCAGTGCGAGGTGTCCCTGCCCATGGCTCCAACCAAAACCATTCTATAAGGTTTAAAAAGCAGGTAGATGAGGTGCCTGGGGAGCTGATGATCTCTAAGATCTTTCCTAACCTTATGATTCTATGATAATTCTGTATAGCAGCAGACGAAAAGTCTGATCATACTTCCAAAGGAAACCTACAAAGGAAACCTTAATCTCCTACGTTTTAAATTATACTGTTGTTTTCATGAAGAAAAATCTGCCCAATAGCAGCACTATGGTAAAACAGAGATCTTCATCACCATGTAACTTTTATTGAGAGCTGAGCTGACCAGTACTGGAAAGATTCTTAATATGGCAATTAACTTATCAATTATCAATGAACATTTTACTGAACTAATCACATTAGTGAATTTTCAGAGTTCCATCTATTTAAACACCCAACTGACTTGTTTATGTTGGTTTTTATTTCAAGTTTTAAATTACACTTGTATGAGAAACTTGTGCTTGGGCTTCACAAGACAGCAGGAGAGATGTATGCATGCCAATTTCCTCCTCTCTTCTCATCAGAGGCAAGGAAATGAAACATTTCCCCAATTTACATCCTATTTCATCCCACTGACTTTAATTTACTTAAATCTGGGTTCATTATTTGGCCAATTAGATCTGTACAGTATGCAAAATATGAGGGTTTGGCTAGGTCTCTTTACAATAGTGTAGTTTAATATATAACTTATTTTAAAACATGGTTTCCTCTTTCATTAGTATTTATGTGCTTAATTATGAAAGAGGCAAAAAAGACCATTTCTAGCTAGTAATCTGAATTCCACTTATTTTTATTTCTTCTCATGTTGGAAGCACCTTTTGTACTTGGCATGTTCAGCTATAGGAACCCGGGAACCTCAACTGAGAGTACTGTTCTCAGCAGGAACCTTCAGGGAGATGAACAGTACATATTTGGACATCTGCGGTAAACAAAGGATGATTATATGAATGTATGGGGCTGTGAAGTTGAAATTTCAAGTTCTTCATGTTTTTCCTGAGCAGACAGATCTGGTTGTTGACAGTGACATGAGGTTTCATTTGAATTGCTGAGGATATAAGAGCGTCTGAATTGCAAGCTACCTGAATCTTGGTCCTGTTTGAAGCTGATGGCTGGGTTCTTACATACTCCACTTGCACCAGGTTTTCTGGACCTGGCACAGCAATTCTCAAGCACAGGCACACGTGGCAACTCATGACGGTTCATGAAGACTTACTTTCAGCTGTTGAATAAGAGGCTGATAACATCTGTGCAGTCTCAGAACCACAACAGTACGGAGTGGAATTAAGGCAACACCTTGGCTCCCCAGTGCTCCCAAAATTGCAGAGCAGTCTAAATACATAATTACATAGCTTTTTGATAGCAGAAGACCAACTGCTCTTCTTCAATAAACATTAACATTAATCAGTTGTCCAGGTCTGGATCAATCTATAGAAGTAAAATTACAGGGGCACTAGGAAGGTAAATCATGTTTATCACATGAGTACCTAAGGCTGAGAAAGGATGAGGCTCCCCACCACAAGACACTATATTCCCTGCTCCAAAAAAACCTCAGAGCTGGAGAAAAGCAGCCTAGTATCTATGTAAAAGTGAAGGCTGCAATTTGATAGCAAGTATGTACATTACGTAGTCTTTTGGTGATGTACAACCAGTTATGAGACTAGAAATGGAAAGAAAAGAGAAAGGAGAAGAGATACTGAAAAGAGGATTGTTGGAGTAACAGGAGTGGAAAGAAGCTGATGTAAAGAGATTGTGAGCACAGGGGCTGGAATAACCAACCAGTGGCAGGGGCGAGAGTGCTGTTGTCACTCCTGCCTCAGCAGCTGCTCCAGTGACTGGCTTTAGCCCAGTCTGAAACCTGGCTCCCCCAGAAATGGGGACTGCTGTCATTTTAGATGGAAGCCAGACCATATATAGTTTTTTTTTTCCCCTCTGAACTTCCTTCTTTAACAGACTTAAGGAGTGAAACACATAGTGTACATGGAGGGACATTTGCAGAAATGCATTGAAAATATTGGCCCAGATCTTCAAATTTAGGAACTAAAACTAAGTATCCACAAGCTAAATTGGAGCAAATCTAGTGCTGGTTTTAAATTAAATCTGGCTGCTTATGGCCTTAATGATCACGTGACACAAAAATAGAGATGTTTTTATACCTCCTTGTTTCTTCACTACGTTAGCTCTAGGCCACCTCAGGATTTGTTCTCTGCTGAGGGAGTTCTCCTATAACACATCGAGCTGTCTGTTTGTTTCTTCCATCTGCTCCTGTCTGCTAGAGCAGGGAATAGAATTTGTCTCGAGGAGTTCCCATTTTCTTTTTATAGTTTCACATTGATTTACTATGGGAAGAGTTTCAGGTATAAGGAAAGTTGCAGGCTGTGACTTACATCCTGCTCAGCTCCAGCTTCCACTAATTTATAAAAAAGACTGATGTGCATCAGAGAGGATAATTTGGTCTTGTTCCTGTTGTTAGACCTCCATAACATGATATTGTTCAAAATAGGTTTCTGGCTTTTGGAAGCTTATTATTATCATTTCATTAGGAGACTCTGTTATTCTTTGAAGGAAGAAGTAGGTTTTGACAAAGAATAATTCTCCCCTCCATATCCTCATGCTTACTGGTCGCCTGTCCAAACATGACAGCTGGAACAAAAAACCAGTCTCCTTTCTTTGTATGGACAGGTAATTGGCACCTGCACTCTGTCC
This sequence comes from Coccyzus lansbergi, assembly GCA_033558105.1. Taxonomy (NCBI): domain Eukaryota; kingdom Metazoa; phylum Chordata; class Aves; order Cuculiformes; family Coccyzidae; genus Coccyzus; species Coccyzus lansbergi. The sequence goes on along the minus strand of JAUMJK010000393.1, from coordinate 1,831,559 downwards.
GATACTCTGGATAAATTAAAAAGTGGGGGGTTTTGACCTGTTTATTTGATCCAAACAACTCCTGTTCCTCCAAAGGAAATAAAACAATGCCCAATCCTACAAAGAAAACAGTGAAGAACAAGATATTATTTTAATACATTTTTTGAAAAGGTATGTTTACTGAGAAACTTCAGGTAGAGCTGATCCAGCTGGGGGTAGGAGAATACAGAGAATGAGCCCCTTGCAGTTATGTTTTCTTTGATAAGATGATTGGAAAAGGACAATTATCAGCAATATCCAGTGTGCACACAAGAGCAGATTTGGAGTGCTGCCTGATTACAAGGTATTTGTCTAACATTCATTGTCACTATATGAGAATGTTTTAATTAGCACTGAAAACATTTAGTTATATAGAGCATCTCTAGCAAAAATAGATTGTGCGCCTGACATTTTTTACACTTTATTAAATGCTAAGTGTTTAGACCTACATGGGCACACAATTTGCAACAGAAATACCAAGAATCATTACAAACGTTAATGTATCAACATTGATTTTGATGTTGAAATGACTGAAAGTATCAACCAGGCATAAGACTTCAATGCAAGGTAAACATTTTCTTGTCAGTAAGGATGAATGATCATAAAATGTGTTTTATCTACTGAAAAATAGATAATCAGCTTATAACCATGAAGAAGACAAATTATCCTGATCTGTTTCTACAAAGGCAGATCCTGTTCTGGCATCTGAACAGCTGAGTAGGAGGTATGTATATATTTAAAGACAAGATAACACAGAGAGAGAGCAGGTTCCTGTTTGGTTCTTATACTGGTTTATATTCAGTTCTCAATGCACTTCAGATTATGTTTTCCAAACCATTTACTTCTCTCCGTTTAATTAGTCAAAGTTATTTGAATGTAAATTTTCAACCTGCATTTCTACAAAGTTAGCTGGAAGCAGATTCATTACCTAATGTAAAGGTTAGACTCAGCACACAGATTAAGACACCTAAATTTAGGTGCCTGCACGTAGGTGTTTACATGTGAGCTAGCAGTCGTAGCTCCTGCCGTGGTCAGAGGAGGCACCTGTGGTTGGTTAGCGTGACAGTGTGCAAGATTCATTGACTATTGACTAGATCACCATGCTCTGTAAAGGAAGCTTAGACACTTAACTCACATTATGAAGACACATACTGGTAGGTGTCTCAAACTGCAAACCAAATCTGACCTCAAGCATTTATAAAACAGACACCTAAAGCTGAGCAAGTACTTATAGAGTAATTTCCTGGTATAATCAATGGAGAGCTGGTCATTGGAGCTTAGGGTGTGATTAATCCAATCAGCTATAAGTGTCTGCTTTCTAATGAGCTGAATCTTGCCCTAAACTCCTTTGACTAGTCCTCCAGCAACCAGAATAGGAGCCCAGACACCTAGCTGATGTCTAGGCACACACACTGCTGACAACTAAGGTTAAGCAAGATCAATCCTTCTCTAGGTGGCCACTAGATGAGGAGATCCTCTTGTCTGACTTCTTACATGAAACATACCGTGGAACTGACTTCAAGTCTCTGGATAAGTAGTCTCACTAAAAAGGTGGTTAGATATATGTGTACACCTATGGCCTGCCCAGAGACTCTGCATATACCAGGCTTTTTCAAGCTCTTCCATGAAGTTTAGACAAGAATTAAAAAAAGATTCCTTGAAGCACAGTAAGGGCGGGAGTTCACCAATGATTCCTTCTTCCCATGGGACAGATTTGGGGGTGACTGATGCAGGACACAATGTGACTATTCCTTTACATCTCAATGCAGATGTTCAAGAACCACATTATCCAGAAAATGCTGATACAGCTTGTGTGACAGATTTTCATATTGTATGAGAAGTCTGGGATGTATTTCAAGTGACAAATTGTGTGTCATTTCATTAACTAATACAGTGCATGTACTGGCCCTGCCATTGGATATTTCTAAACTATTTGTAGCAACTAATTTTAGCTCGGAGACAGTACAATGAGCTTACTTCATTTTCTGCATTTCCCCCAATACAGATTTCACCCATTATCTTAACTGAATTGGGAGCAGCACCTTGTATTTTCCACCACCTTGTATTTTCCACCACCTTCTCTGCATCTAACTAAAATTCAACTATGGGTCAAATCCTTGGCTGGAAAGAGTGCATACCGACCCGGATCTGCCTTGGCTTAAAAAGTTACAAAAACAGGATGTGTTTTATTTGACTGGAGTGAACTTAATGGTCAGGGGTCATTTTCATTTAAGACACATTTTTTTTCTCATGGTTTTCAAACTTATTTTGTTTCTTAAATGACAGCAAAAAGAAAGTACATTTTTCTCAGCATTTTTTCTCAAGGATCTCAAGGCACTTTTTTGGCAGCAATTCACTACATCTTGCAGTCTCCTCATATTAGCAAATATATCCCTGCTTCCCTTATCTGCTTTCTCAGCTTTCATGCTTATTTCCCTCCAGTGGGAGGGAAGACCCTGGGTGCTTTCCCATCTATAATTATTAAGAGGACAGAAACACCATATACTTTTCTGTACATTTTTTTTGTTACTTATGTTTTTCTTCAGAAACAAAGTGAAGACTTGGTAATGGGTTCTTCCTTTATTTCACAGACATGCTATACTTTTTCCTTGGTTTTAACTACTCCCCAGCGAGTCTCCGGTTTGCCCTGTTCCATTCATACCCTCTGAAAAGGTTTTCAAGTTTTGTAAGTTCACTTCAGGAAGATTTCATAATAAGAACTTAAGGAAAATAATATAATCTTGCTTTAAAACACTTCCTTCCTCTGTTTTGCTGATGAATTGTAACAATTCACAATACCATCTGGTCAGCAACTGGTACAGAACTTATTTCATTGTTTTAAATGTATTTGTTTCTTTTGGTTGTGGAACACAGAATAACATGAGGATTCCCTTGCTGCTGTTCTGTGATCAAACAGACCAAGACTACACTGTGAGATTAAAATGTGTCCAAATGTTCCATATTAGTCTAGAAACTGCCTTAGCAAATGATTTGTAGTCCTACGGCGAATGAGAATGTGAGTCCTATGGTAGAGGGCAAAATGGAAGTCTCAGTTTTGCAGCCTGATCCATTTTCTAAATTCAGGGAAAAATCTGAATAGGAATCCAGCCTTCTTCTTCTTAAGGGGACTTTGTAGAAACTTCTTAAACTGAGATCCAATTCAAAATGGGAAAGGAATTTGTTTTCTGAATCCAGTTTTCATGTAACTCACGATAATGGCGATAGAGCTGGACAAGAAATTTTCATGAACTGTGTTCAGTTCTGGGCCCCTCACCACAAGAAGGATGTTGAGGCTCTGGAGCGAGTCCAGAGAAGAGCAGCAAAGCTGGTGAAGGGGCTGGAGAACAAGTCTTATGAGGAATGGCTGAGAGAGCTGGGGGTGTTTATCCTGGAGAAGAGGAGGCTGAGAGGAGACCTCATAGCTCTCTACAACTACCTGAAAGGCAGTTATAGAGAGGAGGGAGCTGGCCTCTTCTCCCAAGTGACAGGCAACAGGATGAGAGGGAATGGCCTCAAGCTCCGCCAGGGGAGATTTAGGCTGAACATTAGGAAAAAAAAATTCACGGAAAGGGTTATTGGGCACTGGCAGAGGCTACCCAGGGAGGTGGTTGATTCACCTTCCCTGGAGATGTTTAAGGCATGGATAGACAAGGTGCTGAGGGGCATGGTTTAGTGTTTGACAGGAATGGTTGGACTTGATGATCCGGTGGGTCTCTTCCACCCTGGTGATTCTACAACTCTATGAATCTCCCAGAGCAGTTTGACAAGCTGAATGGTCTAGGAAGTCTAGGAAGGATAGCCCCTGTTACAAAATCCAAGTCACAAATTAAGCATAGTTGAGTTCTGAATTTGCACATGCACAGATCAGAAGCATTGGTGGCAATGTGGAAGTTCTGCCCTGTGCCTCACACCAGATCATTTGAAGCACTTAATGCCCAGGGTGAGTGAGACCACAGGGCCTTTTAGGTCCCTCCATGTGTATTTGGAGCATATTGTGAGTATCATACTTTTATTACACAATTTGGAGACTGATTCAGTGTTGATCCCAAGGTGGTGCAATTTCAGTGAAACTATTCCTCCTGATCCTATAGCTGAAGTTCATCTAATTCACTTGTGAGCTTTTGAAAAGACTCTGAAAATGAAGAGTTACACTTAACAGTCTCTATGGATGGCCTTACAGCCCTTCTTGTCAAGTGAATGTTGTGGAGTAAATGTACAGAACATCTAGCAACAAAGATGTGTTATCTATCCTGTAAACAGATGTTAATCTTAGGTGTCAGTCCCGCTCCAACCACAATCTTGCTAACCAATGTCATGTTTCGTGTTGATGTTTTAATACATGTTTTAATACATGTTTTAATGATGTTTTTGATTGCCAACTTTTTCATATAACCTGTGGTCAGATAATAAGAGGCAAAGGTTCGCATTAATGGCATAAGAGGTAAAGTTCTCACAATTTATTTCTAGTTCCCCAAACCATTCTAATCCTTAGATTTAGACTCTTTAAAGCAAACATGGCTCTGTGCCCAAAATGTGGTATTTTCGCACATGTGGCCTCATTTACACATGCTCATATAATTTCCATATGGCCTATAGCATACTGTAAAGCGGTGTTGTATTATTTTAATTTTTATACTGATGGATTTTAAATGGAACCTAACATAATTAGATTATATGTAATCTTTTCAATTTTGATCCTATTCTCAAGAGTGTTTTCGAAGAACCTTACTCGAGTCTTAAATGCACAACTTTAAATCATGCTGATGGTGATGAATAGAGAAGCACACTCTCAGGAAAACATACTGATGACAAAAACCTCATTACTTTATCAAGTAAAATAGGTATCTCCATTGGCAGTGTCCACTGCAGAAAACCTATAACAAGTTGATTCAGTGTCTTTCTTTATCTGTTTCTTCCCTGTATCAACACAAACCCTTATTAATATCAGCTGGTAACACGGTTCCCAAAGAGATGGTACAGTTTCTATTAAGGCGTCAGCCTTTGAGATAAACTGAAGTTTAGAAGCAGTTTCAAACAGCCATCACCTTCCCGGTACTATATTAAAGGAGATTATGTGTTGCCAGAGAGAGCAAACCTTGTCAGGCCATGGCAAAACAACATTTTAAGCTGATCGGCTCATATATCTCAAAGTATGTGTGTCCTTGCACAAATTCACTTTCCCCTCAACACAGTATATAAGAAAATCCACCTTTTATGATGTTGATCAGTCTGAATTGTGGTAAGATTGAAACCTGCTTATTGTATTGTGGTTAGGGAAAGAGAAAAAAACGCCAAATGTCATAGTAAATTATTGTATTATAAGGAAACTTTGAGGAAAAAACCCTGCTACTTGGTTTGGTGCCTCATCTTTCAGAAAGTTCTTTGCATAAAAACTTTATGACAGGATAAAGCATATTTACACTCCAAAGGTATTTCCCAAATGTTTGGGAAGCTTCATCCTGCTTTACAGCCTGAAGCTGGCTTTGTTTGCCAGAAGTGAAGAGTACCTTTGTTAATGATGGTAGCTGTCTACAGGGTCCTGTGAGTTCCTTACAGGATAAAATTGGGTAACTGGTTCCTACTAAGACTTGGTGTAAATAGGTACATGTGAGCTCATATTCTTCACCAGCCAGGAGCGCGAGTTACCCAACAGCTCCCGTATTTGGGCAGTCTTACTGCCTATTGTGGGAAATTAGCTCAGCTGCTTATTGGTGTGAAACAGCTTGAGAGAGCTTGGCCATCCTCTAGTTGGTTTGTTCCACTTTAGGGATGCCATATGGGCTTTGTTAGGGAAAAGATAAATGGAGAGGATGTCCATTTCCCTGGCAAGTTGTTGCTATAGTTAAGTCTTCATAGGAAACCTTCAGGCTGCTTTACCCTGAACAGGAGGCTGACCAAACATAGATGGCTCAAGGCAGAGGATGGAGAATGTGCTTCAAAGACCAACTTCCACCCCCCATTTTGTGTTGTTCTATATGAATTCTACATGAAGTGGAGCTGGGTAAGACTTTAAATACCACACTGCTGGAAAAAAAATATTCAGTCACCCACAACAAGCTTTACCTGAACAAATGGAATATATTTCATCTCTATCAGTCATTTTCACTTCTCTGTCAGCTTGTTTCAGCAGCAAATAGAAAGGTCATAAAGCTTTAACTTCTGCATTACGTTAGACAAGTAATTACACCTTTTGCAGGATACATTACAGAACAGATCATCTACACATTTTATTAGTCTTTCATTTTCATTTGCTTGTAACTTCATGAAAATTTATCACTTTGGGGGTTTTAGATTTGTTTGTATCCAAGAAACAATTCTATTTCTGTTAACTTTGAGTTACATTTGACATTTTGGTGGTTACAAGTGAGCGATAATAACCTGTAGTAAATAGTCACTGTGTTCTGAAAGCTGAGTATAAAGTACTGTCATGAGATTCAAGTTTCTTTGCATTACTGTTAGTCTACATCAGATCTTCAGAGTTTACAAAAATGTTATCTTCCAACCACAGTACTGGAAAACCACACTACGACACAAAAAAGATTAAGCTGATGTTTTGTTTTGTTGTACATCATTGCCAATAAGACAATCTTCTGTCTTCTTTTCTCTCTCTATTCTATGCTCTACCTTTCCTTGATTTGAAAATTGTATGACTTGATTATAGCTTTTCCCTTTCTTTCATCAAATCCCTTCTCCTCCTGCTATGGGAGTAGGATCAAATCTGGTTCACAAGAGTCTAAAACTCTGAGCCAGGAAAGCAGCCCAGTATCAGGTTTCAAGCACATCCTATGCTTCAGTTTTGATATAGCCACACTTTCCAACTTCTGCATTTTCTACTCATACCCGTCTGGCGTCATCTATCTAGTCAAAGTAGAAAGCGATCTCTGGGAAGTTATATGACATGGGATATACAGGTAAGTGACACATCTTTGGAATTGTGATATTTTTCAATTCACTGAAAAAACACTTGCTGTTAAGGAGACACTTCAGAAAGCTCTGCTGTACTGCATAAGTGCATTAAACTTTGTTCTACGTGTACTTTTCACTGATGAAAGAATACTGAAAGTTAAATCAACATTTTAAAGGAGACAGAAACAAGAGAGCATTAAAGCCAACTAAGGAATACGACAGAAGGAGGTGGATGGAAAAAGCAAGAAAATGACAGAGGTGACAAAACTGGGGAAAGAGGAGATGAAGAAAACCTGCCTTGACAGGCAAAGGGGACAGAAGTAGCCACTTTCATCAGGCAGCGATTACAAGCACTGCATACATTCAAATCAGATTCCCATGGCAGGAGCTACCAAGAGCAGGAAGAGGGACCTTAATCAGTGAAACCTGAACCTCAGCAAACCAAGGGACCCTGTAGACAATGGGATTGAGTGAGGGCAAGTGAACAATCAGAACCAAAAGGAAGAGAAAACAGTCTTTGAGGCAGCCAGAGTATTTCCATCAGTAGTCAACAATGAAACAAAGGGCAAAGCTTAGAGTCCCACTCCCATCCCTGCTTTTAACACACCCCTTCCCAAAATAACGCAGTGTTTCTGTAGGAGATGGCAGGCTGATTGCACCATGTGTACTGGTAATCCTCTGCCTAAATCATCCGTTCTGCAGAACTGGTCGATGATAAGCTCCTGGAAATGTCTCAGACATGGCCGGGCAAGTGGTGGACTGCAATCAACACCTGAAACAGTCACCCACAATTTTCATTTTGGGTGAAAATAAATAAAAGCAAAACCAGCAGGTGGTTTAGCAGCTGAGTATGTTTAATCTTACAGAATATCAATGTACTTCATGATACTAGAAAGAATAGCTATCAGGTACCTATTGTTCACAGTCCTATAAACATTTCATATCGAATCACATATTTTGAGTCATATCCTTTCTAATGGTAACAGTAGGTTTTAAAAGCAACGAGCCTCAAACGTCAAATGGGCAGTAGTTTGAATTTAAGACTAAAAGAAAGGCTTGCATTTGTTCAGATACTTACAGGATCTCCTGAGCCACTCTTTGGGTACAGGCCTGGGCATAAATGGTTTGCATTTTGAGTGACACAGAATAAAATTATTACCTTGCCTGCCTTAAAAATGATCTGCAAGCAGAAATGGAAATGCTACAGAAAAATACATTGAGATACTATACACCACAGAAGCTAAGCCAAATGCATAGCTTAAATATAATTTGAAAAGGAACAGGCCAAAAATTATTTTGGACCAAGAAACTTCTACTAACTGCTGTCTTTTCAGTTCACAGAAGCTCTAATAATGTATAGTCAAAATCAAACTCTTCAGGCTGAAGCTCTGTCCTTATCTGAATGTGTATGTTTAGCCCAATGGGGTGCCTGAGATACAGACCACGACAGCCAAGTGCTCCAAACTTTTCATGGATTTCCAGTCTACAGCTTCTAATTCAAAGTCTGGATTTTGTTTTTCAGTGCTGCTGTTATTAAGAAATCTTGCCCTATCAGGGATTACAGCTCTATTGATGACTTGGTGAGGCTGTTGACGACCAAAGATACATTCATTCACCAGTGTGCATGCAGCCTGGCAGAGCTGAGTGTTCTTGGAAGACTTGGGAGCCCCAGGAAGGAAGAAAGAAGCTGAAGAAGGAATCTTGAGGGGTCATCGAATTCATGCCCTTATTCCATTGCAAGGGATCTCACGAAGTTGATCAGCTGGGTAAAAGTCATAAATCGATAAAGTAAGGGCAGGCTGTGAACAGAATCTGACAACAGACAAGCTGTTGAAGTTAGCTCATATAATTCTGCACAGATTCTTTGTGTTCTGCTTAGTTTTAAAAATCCTGTTTTATTGAACACATGCGGTTTCATAAGCTTCATAGCTTAAAATAAACCAAAGAGCAAAGCACATTAAGAAATAATTGCTGATGAAATTCTCATAATTTTTGCAATATTAATTTTTGTATTCCTTTGAAATCCACTATGAAGGATTGCAATGTTACAGGGAATAGGGTACTTTAAAATGGAATGTTAATACTCCATTCTTTTGACTCTGGCTTTGTAATATTGATGCCAAATAATGTCAGTGCCCATGCTGAGTGCTCAGCATCTTGATGCACTGTACCCTAAGTGCAAGCTTGATGAGATGAAGCCTTAGTTTGCCAGGTGTTTGCTCTGTGTCTCTAGTCACAACTGTAGGCTGGGGACTAGAACATATGAATTAAATACAAACCAGGTCACCTTTTGATGTAAATCACCAAATATTCCCTAGCATCACCAGATATTACCAGATCAGAATGTAATTAAACTGAAAAATCCAGACTGCAACATAAACCTGAGTCCAAGCTCAACACAAATCCTGATGTGTCAGAAGACATGGTGAGCAAGAAATAGCCATGAGTGTTGTTGGGCCTCTGGAGCAGGAGTGCAGAGCATTTGTTATCCAGTGAGCCGACAGCCTGAGAATAATCAACACTCGTGGCAAAAACAAGAGGGCATGAAAATGATAACAGTGGTCACAAGGAGCTTGGAAGGAGAAGAACGTGCTGTGTAAATTTTTATGAAGGACTTTGTGGGACCGGTGTTGACATTTTCAGTAAGGTATAAATACAAGCTTGTAACAATGAACTTGAAACGAAAGCTGAGTCTATGCATGTTAATACACAACACTCACGTGCCTTACATCTCTCCAGTCTGAGTTCAATTTGGCGAGCAAACTGCAGCTTTCTTATTTAGGGAGTACATGGACTTCACACAGGCAACCTTCTACTGTGCATTCACACTGCTCGACTTACCTCCATGATGTGGAAAATAAAACAGAATATTTGGAACCACAGGCCAAGCAGTATGGGGTTAGTTGACAGGCGACATGAAGAGACAGCAGAGACACAGGCAACATCTCTTCTATACTGCGACATCATGCAGATCTTTAAGCAAGATAACAAATAACAATCATTGCATATACTTTATCAGACTAAGAACCATGATAAAGAATGAAGCGTTGGTAGAAATGATATTGCAGGATTTGTATGTGGGAGTAGTGATAAAAAAAGTACGATATCACTGTCAGCCACTTAGAAAGCTGTGATTTTCAAACTGCTCCACATCCTAGTTATAGTAGCACAACAGGAAACAATGAGCATATGGGGAAACAAAAAATGATGATGTATAGTTTGAGAATCTATGAACTAGAAACGAGATGTTTCAGATGAAGAAGAGAGCTCCCTGTGAAAGACATTTATCTTAACTAATTAGCCATTTTGGGAGGAAACAAATCCCTAGCTACATGAAAGGAAAGTATGTTTTTATATTCCAACACCTTCTAAAACTTTTAAAAAGACAATTAAGACTTGAAATCAGAAGGAGTCACATCCGACCACAGAATCCCTCTTGCGATTTATGGAATACTGACAAGCTACTTAATCAAAATTACCTTCTGAAATGTATTGCAAAGCAATAAATATTTTCTATTTTCTGTTACACTTCCTCTGCACAAGAAGAGGAAACATTTAGACAACATAAATTCAAGCTGCTGCATCTTACGCCTTTAGTAATTTTCTTATATGCAAGCATACTCATACATAGCTACATAGATTTCCCATATCCTCAGAGGCAGTAAGATGTGCTGGCAAGGGCATTTCCTATGTCAAGGTCGATGCTTCCAGTTTTTCCCAGAAGTAACACTATTCAAGCTATTTTTCATCTAAAACGAAGGAACTCTGAGGACAGAAAACCTATTAAATATAGAAATAGCTGTAGAGAAGATATACTGATCTTGAGTGAACCAATCAATAATTATCCAACTCATCCAATATACCCTGGAATAATGGAACAGTGCTGTCTGCAAATTGCCACAAAATGTCCTTTTATTGCAAGATTTAGTAAAAAATAATATCAGAAATAGCGGGTCCCGCAACTCACAGTGCAAGTTCTCTGGAACTGCTTACTTTAAAGAGTTTATCATTTAACAGAGTATGCTAAATTCCTTGGTTACTATTTGAATAGGAAGTACTTAAGCATAATTATTACACAAACACAGGATTGTTTAAAACAGAGCATTTACTGAACATTCCTCTCTTTTTGTACCATTACTGGATGTTTCTTAGCAGTGAATTTTAACTACTGTTTGTTTTTTCTTGCTTCTAATATAACATCATATTTTATTGCTACTCCAAACGCCCTTTTAAACACAATGGTTTTCTTTTTAAACCAAAGATGCCCCTTCTGGTCACACCACTGTGGCATTTGAGATATCTCACAGTCTCAGGCAGCTGCTTGTCATGTTTCTGTGCTTCCTCCCTTCCAGTCTTGTTTGCAGCTGGGTTTAAAGCCCCATGCAAAGCACAGGGATGTATATGCATAAGTAATTTGCACAAAAGGAGTGGGAGCACTCTGCTTACAGAAGAGGAAGGGCTGGGACCAAAGTTGTCCCTCTTCTGATGTGCACATCATGCCGGAAGAGCCAGAAAGAACAACCTCACTTATCCTAGCATATCTATTTTCATACTCAGGCCTGAGAAGCTCATAGACGCATAGAACAGTTTGGGTTGGAAGGGACCTTAAAGACAACAAAGTTTCAACACCACTGCCACAGGGAGGGACATCTCCCACTAGGCCTGGCTGTTCAGGGTCCCATACAACCTGGCCTCAAACACCTCCAGGGATGGGGCAGACACAACTTCCCTGGGCAACCTGTGTCAGTGCCTCATCACCCTCATCATGAAGCATTTGTTCCTAATGTCTAATCTGAAGTCTGACCTTTTCTCCCTCAATTCAAAACAATTCCCCATCATCCTATCACTATATGCCCTTATAAAAAGTCCCTCCCCAGAATTCTTTTAGGCGTCCTTCAGGTATGAGAAGGCCTCTGTAAAATAATCTCCCTGTAGCCTTCTCCAAGCTGAACCCCAACTCTCTCAGCCTGTCCTCATACGGGAGGTGCTCCAGCCCCCTGATCAACTTTGTAGCCCTCCTCTGGACCCATTCCAACAGCTCCACATCCTTCTTATGTAGGGGGTTGCAGAACTGGGCACAGGATTCCAGGTGAGGTCTCACAAGACAGGCACAGAGAGGCAGAATCACTTTCCTCAACCTGCTGGCCATGCTCCTTTTGATGCAGCCCAGGGTATGGTTGGTTTCTGGGCTGTGAGTGCACATTACCAGCTCATTATCGAGCTTCTCATCAATAAGCACACCCCAAGTCCTTCTCCATGGGGCTCTTAAAGACATCATCCCCCATCCTGTATTGAAACTGGGGATTGCCCCGACCTGAGTGTAGGACCTTCCACTCAGTCTTGAACCTCATGAGGGTCACAAAGCTCCACTTCTCCAGCTTGTACAGGTCCCTCGCGATGACACCCCTTCCTTCTGGTGTGGAACAGCCCCACTTAGCTCAGAGCCATCCACAGACCCGCTGTCGGTGCCCTCGCTCCCGCTGCCTGGACCCTGTGACTGCCGCTACCCCCGGGACCTCGCCGGGAGCCCAAGATGGCGGCGGGAACGGCGGGATCGGCGCGACCCGGCGCCCCCGTGCCTCGTTCTGAACCCAAGATGGCGGCGCCGGCCGAGCCCTGAGGGGGTGGGGTGGTGGCACCGGGGGAGGGGCCGGGGCGGGGAGCGTTTCCATAGCGCCGGCCGCCGGTGTCACACACCGGGGTACTTCCTGGTCGGAGGCGGCCGGTCCCGGGGCAGCCAGCAGGGAGGAGGCGGACAGCGGCCCCGGAAGGAGGAGGAAGCCGAGCAAAGGTAAGGGCGAAGCCGGGACGTCCGGCCATTGTGCGCTCTCCCGGGGTGGCCGGCTGGACCCTTCCATTGCCGGGGTGCGGGGGGGGAACACACACCTGGCCATTGCAGGCGGGCGGGGTGGGACCCAGTTCCTAGAGAGCTGAGGGGAGGCGGGCAATACCATTCTCCCCCCGGGCGGGGGCGGGGCTGCGCGCACCCCCCCCCTGCGGTGCTTGGGGAAGTGGAAGAGGCGCATGCCGGCTCCCGCAGGGTACCGTGGCGCTTCGGACTGTTCCATTCGCATCTGAGGGGGGTGTGTGTTGTGCAGAGGGTCCTTGCTCCTTGTAGTAGGGCTGGGGGGGGGCGGCGGCATGCGGGAGGCAGCTGAGCCGGGGAGCCCGAGGGGAGCCCTCTCCGGAGATGCTCCTGGGTCCCTTTGTAAGGCTGGAGGGAGCTGTGGTGGAGGGGGAGGGCAGGGACCCCAGGGCTTGGGTTCTGCGGCCACCATGGGGTGGGGGGCGTTTTGCGGCCTTGTTGAGGGTCCCCCCCTTCTGTCAGGGTGTGAGGCTGTGGGGAGCAGGGAGGCTTTGGTGAGCTGAGCCCTGGCTTGAGCGAGACTTTCCTGCTACTACTGCTTTCTGTACCTGGAGTATTGTGTCCAGTTCTGGAATCCTCAACATAAGAAGGATATGGAGCTGTTGGAATGGCACCAGAGGGCTACGAGGATGGTCATAGGGCTGGAGCACCTCCTATACGAGGACAGGCTGAGAGAGCTGGGGTTGTTCAGCCTGGAGGAGAGAATGCTCCAAGGAGACATTAGTGTGACCTTCCACTACCTGAGGGGCTACAAGAAAGCTGGGAAGGGACTGTTCGGAAGGGTTTGTAGTGACAGAATGAGGGCCTATGGGTATAAACTGGAGAGGGGCAGATTTAGACTAGACATAAGGAGGAATTTCTACACCAAGAGGGTGATGAGGCACTGGCACAGGTTGCCCAGGGAAGTTGTGGCTGCCCCGTCCCTGGAGGTGTTTAAGGCCAGGTGGGATGGGACCCTGAGCAGCCTGGTCTAGTGGGAGGTGTCCCTGCCTGTGGCAGTGGTGTTGGAACTATGTTATCTTTAAGGTCCCATCCAACCTAAACTATTCTCTGATTCTGTGCTTCCTCCTCTGCTTTTGGTAAATACTAGGGGTATATGGTGAAAAGCGCCAGGCTGAGGGGTCTGTGCTGGTGCGAAAAGTAGTTGCTAACATAAGAAGTGGAACATTTTGATTTAAGCTGAAGCAGACTTAAGTTTTCATCCGTGTAACTGTAATTTTTGAAAGTTAAGACAGAATGTCCCTCTGATAGCATGGGGGTTTTTTGTTTGTTTGTTTGATTTTAAATTTATAGAGTGTTTTTTCAAATAGCGTTTTCCAGATGTTACACTCTCCGTTCTTCTGTAGATGATAATTTCTTGTGTGAAGTATGGTCTGCGCTGAACAGATGTGTCTTCTTCTGTAATCACTTATTTTTGCAGTCTGTAACCAGCTTTTGTCTTGCTACACATGATTGATGGAGATCACTCCCTCACATTGCACAGGCTTGATAAAGGATGCTTGCTTTCTAAAACTCCAAAATGAGTTTTATTTGTTGGTATTTTTCGGTTTTGGTACCAAAGGACCTACAGCTCCATGTGCTTCCCACAGGATGTGCTGCTCACAGCCTGTTGTCTGCAGGACCTGCTCTCAGTACTTCATCTCTGCTGGGACTATCAGCAAAACAGCCAATGTTTTGGGTTCTTTCTGTGTTGTGGCATGTTCCCTGTAGGAAACCACCGAAGCCTTGAAACTGCCAATTGAACGAGAGTCAAGTGGTGACATAAAACACTGTCACCAAACTCCTGTACCAGTTGTTTGCCCGCATATGCTTGAGAATCATTTTCTTTGTGCTGCTCTCTGTTTGGAGAAGGCAGCTGCACAGAAAGCTGACTAGGAGTGTAGCTACTTCTTAGCTTTCACTGAGTTGTAGTTGCATGAAAGGAGGCATGCATCTGCCCGATTCACCAAAAAAAAAGTATTTTATGGAGGATCAGTTGAATTAGAATGCTTATATTAAATAATTGCTCTCTATGGTTATTTAGCTTGATGCGTACCCTGCAATCTAGAGTTGCTGTCTGACAGTCGAAACTCAAACTCTGCTAGGCGTGTGTGTGAAGTACGGCAGCCAATCAACGGTGCCTCATACCAAAAGCAATTTGCTTCAGCGCTTTGTAGTGTAAATAATCCTGCTATGAACAAAGAGGAGGGTGTGCCATTGTGCTCGTTTCATGTGTATTTCTCTGTGCTTCCTCTTTCGTGGGCAGTCAATGATTTTGTGTAGCTTCTTAAATAGTAATAGTCTTATTTTGTTGTGGATTTTGCATTTGTGAGCTGGGACACTTAGAAGCTTGGTGGTATATAGGCCTTATGAGGAACGGCTGAGAGAGCTGGGGGTGTTTATCCTAGAGAAGAGGAGGCTGAGGGGAGACCTCATTGCTCTCTCCAACTACCTGAAAGGAGGTTGTGGAGAAGAGGGAGCTGGGCTCTTCTCCCAAGTGACGGGACAGGACAAGAGGGAATGGTCTCAAGCTCCACCAGGGGAGATTTAGGCTAGAGATTAGGAGGAAGTTTTTCACGGAAAGGGTCTTTGGGCATTGGAATAGGCTGCCCAGGGAGGTGGTTGATTCACCTTCCCTGGAGGTGTTTAAGGGATGGGTGGATGAGGTGCTGAGGGACATGGGTTAGTGTTTGATAGGAATGGTTGGACTTGATGATCCAACGGGTCTCTTCCAACCTGGTGATTCTATGATTCTATAGTAAGAATTTTTATTATGTCCTTTTTAATAGCAATGCTCTTATGTGACTTAGTTTTTGCTTCTTTTTAACTTCTTTTGCTGTGGGTTATAACTTTGAAGTTAATTTAACTCAGATGCAATGTAAAATAGGTATTTAGTAGAACTGCCTTTTTAAGCAACTCTTCTTTTGCCCTCTGATTATACAGCATGGAAACCAGTAATTTCAGACTTAATGTTTTGCCAGACAGCTATCTGTAAAACCCTAAAACATGTGCTTCTGAAATCCCTATCTGTTTTCTTTGAGAAGTCATTACGTTTTGGTTTAGAGAAGAAAATAAATGACAGTAAAATACTGATTTATGCCAGGCAAGCTCTATTTAGACTATTTTGTCTTCATATGCTTTTTAACAGTGCAGTTGCTTGCTGTCACTGTGATTTCTGGTTCTTGGGATCTGAGGATATCAATTCTTAATGTTAGCTCCTTAGCATCTAAGTTAAGCAGATACTGCTATAACATACGCACAGACTGGACTAGAATCTTTAATTGCCACCTTAAAGGAGAATGTTTTCTCTGGATGGAGTCATAGTGCATGGAATTATAACATGCTGCAATTTACTTGCAATCTGGCTTGTGTTAATTGTCCTGAAATAGAGTATTGGGTAAAACAGAGATCTGGCACTGAATGTGGAAACAGATAACTGTATGTATTATTAGAGTGCTTGAATTTGAAGTTGTGAAGAACTAATCTCGCTTCATGTGCTCCTCTCAAATTGAAGTTAAAATCGTGGTAGTTTCACAACTCTTAAGGTGGATACCACCAAGGGCTGGTGGATGCCTCTTAGTAGAGGAAATACGGGATGGATTATAAGGGTTAGCTATTCACGAAAAGAGAAGGATCAAAGGTACGTGTGTGGGGGTTTTTATAGCCTTGTTAATTGCAAGGGAAGGCGTAAAGGGTGTCAGGTACTATTTTGAATAAAAAGTTTTTCCAAGATAGTATCTCTCA
Source organism: Coccyzus lansbergi (assembly GCA_033558105.1). Taxonomy (NCBI): domain Eukaryota; kingdom Metazoa; phylum Chordata; class Aves; order Cuculiformes; family Coccyzidae; genus Coccyzus; species Coccyzus lansbergi. Next base: position 1,815,046 of record JAUMJK010000393.1, on the reverse strand, counting down.
GCAAGGAACTCAACAAGTACTTGTCTTTTTTGTTTTTGTTTTTTTTTTTTTTTTTTTGTTTGTGTGTAATAGTTGGTAGTGTTCCTGTGCAGGTGAGAACCCTACAAATGTTGAAATAAATAGGGTTGTTGGCTGAGAGAGCCAAGTGTGATAACTGTAGTTGCTAACACACAACCTTAAGAAAATTATCATTATTAAGAAGAAACTTTCCTGTTTTTTAGGGACTCAAGAACTTTCAAATAGTCCAAGTAAATGGCCTTCAGCAAACTGATAAAGTTAGGAACAAGAATAGTTTTAGAAAGCACATATGTAGCATTATTTTAAAGAAAAAGAACCCATTTTAACCAGAAGTCTGTATTGGCTTGTAAACAGGTTTTAGCAATAGCTAAGAAAGTACTTAAACACAGAAGGTGAGATATGAGTACCCTTTTATAGCTGGAAGCTGGAGTTCAATGTGCTGTGGTATACTGAGATGTTCACTTTTCATGCTTGTGACGCCTTTTTAGGTCATATATAGCTGCTATATTCTTCACTTCTCGTTTCTTTAGTGTTACATGACTAGATTTTTATAAACAATATAATGCGTACTTATACTATTATTATCCTTAAGTGGTTTTCAGACCTGATGCTTTCATTTTTTCCTAATGAACAGCCTTTTCCTGTACATACACAAAATAAAATGTTTAACATGGTGTCTCTGAGACAAAGTATTCTTAGTTCATATTCACAAAACTAAGATGAGATTTCAGCTTTGGAAAATCAAGTTGAATGGAGGTAGGAATCTTCCAGTTGACTCTGTCTGTGACTGAAGAACAATTGGGCTCAAAGATAGTATGGTGCTCCAGTCAAAAGTGCTTTGAACCTGGGTTGAAGACCATCTGTATGACTCATCTGATTTTCTTAATAACTGTAATTAGTCTGGTATCATGGAAGTTATGTTTGCTATTTTCGACACCAGTAATCAAAAGGAAGCTGACAAGATTGCAGTTCTAATGACATGTTTTAACCAGACACTTTATTTTTGATTAGGCTCTGGATGCTTAAATGTTTAATTTAGCAACCTTTTCCCTCTGTTACTTTTTCTGTGCAAAAAAAAGTTGGCTGTAATTTACAGTCTGCAGCATTACCGAAGGCAGCTGGAATTTTAAGGTGTGCAAGCGTTTGTGTTGGGGTTTTTTAGCTCTTCTGTTTATTTTTCTTTTATTATTGTTTTTTACAAAACTAGTTTTAGCAATTGATACAGGAGCCTTCTTGTGATGTGAATCCCATCCTGTGATAACTTCTCTACTTCTTTGGCATTTGCTGTAAATCTGTTACATGAAGTCATGCTTTAGGAAAAGTTAGATCTCAAATTTTGCTATTTATTTTTTTCTAACATTAAGAGATCAGGGGAGTTGAGACTTGAAATCGGAGTTGGCACAAGATGTTATTGAGCTGGATTAGCACAGGTGATTGTGTAATATTCCTTAATTTACTGAAACTCGGAGCAGGTAATAGAGAAGGCTCTTACAGCTTCATAGATGTGTTTTCTCCCTTCATCTAAACTGTAAGGTGAACTTACTTTGGTTTAACTGTTCTATCAGATTTGTATAAACTTTCTTTTAGCAGCAGGATGGAGATGTTATATAAGTTTTCCAAAATGTACTTGCTGTGCTGTTGTTGTTGGAGATTAAGTCCTCTGTATTTTGCTTTGGGGACAGCCAGGCATTTTGTTAGTGAATCCGTCTCTGTCCTACTTTGATTTTTTTTTTTTTTTAAATTCATTTTGATTATGAATTGACTCATCTGATGGTTTAGGGTTGTTGGAAATGGTAACTTTTTCATATTTTATTCTGAGGAGGAAATGTTGGATGCTACTGCCAACCCATGCTTATTTACTAAATTTGTTCATAATACCTTGGTTTTAAAAAATGATTTTTTTTATTGCATCTTCTTGCTAACTGAAGTTGCTGGAGGAAAATTCTGCTTTGATGGTGTTTTCAGTTTACTACATCCATACTTTTATCTTGTACTTTTAATTTCTTAAGAATGTTTGTTATCTTCTGGGAGCAGTTACATTTTATGAACTAGTCATGCACGCAAGTTTATAATATTAATGTTTGAAAGAGGTACGCGATTTAAGTTGAAAAACTTCAAAATATGTCTGCAAGCAGTAAAGTTCCTCAGTCATAACAAATACATCTTTGTTTTCCCTTTTTTGACAGGGAAAATAAAAGGATAGTAGGCAAGACAGTTTATATATAAATATTGATTCTAATTACCTGAAGTTGAATAAATGACCTCTCTTTTCCTACAACCATCAGGACATGTATACTTCTGAGAAACCTTCTCCAACAAGATTCCTTGCTTCAAGACCTGTCTTGGATTACATGCTGAGAAGTTTCCAGTCATGAGTGAGTATATTTTTGTGAAATTTATTAAAGAAAAATGAAACCCTTAGTTTGCACTTTAGAAGAAATGCACTTGTGTAGTGGGTTTTGGAAGGTGGTTCTTCCTTGCAAATGTTCATAATGAGTTTTGCCTCTTTAGTCCTTTAAAAATAACCAAATAAAGCTGAGATTTGGCTGTTCTGTGCGTAATCTGCAAATTTTTAATCAACATGTGCTCTGTAGACTTCTGTGTTTGGTAGTCTCTTATCATTTTCAGGAAGGTGAGTTCTGTAACAAGCTGATGTTTGTTTTGTTAGTGGACGTAAAACATGTAACTCTTAGGGGAAGATGTCTGGGGTTTGCTAGGAACTCCAAAATATGTGAAGGTCCAGTAAATTAAAACAGTTGGTAAAAATCCAACATAAAATGAATGGACTTCATTTTATGGGAAAAAATAAATATATTACTCAAATTCCAGTACAGACGTCTGATCCCAAAGGAATTTTGGCATGCTTGAAAAGATCTGAGCCATAGAAAACTGTAACTTAAGATCTGTTTTGGTGAAAAAATAGATGAAAGGCACCAGAAGTTTTGTTTTAGACTATATCTGATGGCTAAGATAACCTCTTTTTAGCAAATTGTTATGAATATTTAAAGGTCTTTCATAAGTTTTGTGCATGCGAGACTTAATGTTGCTGCCAAGAATCATATTACCTACCTTTACATCATGTAGGAATAAGGATGTAACTTCATATGCACAGGAGCTGTTTTCATAATGTAGCTTAGTTTCAGCACAAGTGTCCTGAATCTGTTGAAGAATGAGCCTCTATTTCATAGATATATCATTATATCCTATGTTAGTAAAATAAGACTGTCTTGATTTTTTGGGAGGAGAAGTGAGTAAAGAAAATTGGTCAGTTTTCTTGTCAAAGTAAATGAAAAATGTCTTGACATCTGGAAGGAAAAAAGGTCAGAGAAATGCTTGCTAAATGTAGCAAAGGAAAAACTGCATCAGAAAGAGGGCTGAAAGAATTGCTGAACTCTGGGGTTCATGCTTACTGGAGGTATGCTGATATTTATATAGAATTATATCTCTTTTTCGTATTGCTATTCACACTTATTTACTTTCTGATGTTTTAAATCTCCGCCAGGGGAGATTTAGGCTGGAGATTAGGAGGAGGTTTTTCACACAGAGGGTCGTTGGGCATTGGAATAGGCTGCCCAGGGAGGTGGTTGATTCACCCTCCCTGGAGGTGTTTAAGGCACGGGTGGATGAGGTCTTGAGGGACTTGGTTTAGTGTTAGGTGGGAATGGTTGGACTTGATGATCCGATGGGTCCCTTCCAACCTGGTTGTTCTGTGATTCTGTGATAGATGATAACTTTACAAGCAGTTATTCAAGTACCTAAATATTCTGAGTTGTCAAATGCTGCTGTATTAATCTGTTTATTTTATAGAGCATCTCATGTGGTGTCATTGCCTAGTAGTCTTAAATGTAACAAGTAAAATCCTTATGCCTTTTGAATCATAGTTGCTGTGTTAAGTGAATCACTGCTGTGCTGCTGTGATGTTGTTGGTTTGAGTACAACAACTCAACTGTCATGACTTGAGCAAAACATCATTGGTCTTGGTGAGATTTTGGCATGACTCCAGGCTGGAAAGTTTAACTTTATATTTGCAAGAATGAAGAGCCTTATTCAAATGAAAGATAACGCCTTGGCCGTACTTCATGGTGATTAATAATAATGTTATTCAAACTGCAGTCGCTTGTTTGCAGGACGCCACATTCCTGTGGTAGATTAGGTACTTAAGTCTGTGCTAAATGGTGGGCTTCAATGGCATGAAAAAAAATGCTGCATTTTTTTAAAATGTGATTTAGAGAAGATTAGATGTTTATGTTCAGCTGGCGCTGGATTTCTCAGTTTACATTCTACTTCAGGTTAACTTGAACTACAAGTGTGGTCTAAGTAGTTTTAGTCTCCTTTCTACTAAATACCTCAGGCGTACTGTATTTGTCATATTATGAAGATGGATTTATTTGCTTACTTCTGTACATGTAAGGTTATTCACAGATTTGCAGGCACCTGGAATAGCTGGATGTGTTGAAAGTGATGGGAGTCTCTAGTATTGTTATCTTATGCATCACCCGAATCTATCAAAATGTGAAAAAGTCAAACTTGGGAAGGCTAATAACTTCTTGGTTAAAAAAAATATAGAATGCTGTTTCATGCAGGTTACGCTACAGAATCCTGTGTGTTATTTTCTTGTGATACATTTGATGCAATATGTATTTTTGTTGCTGTTTGTGAAGGGCTGTTCTAGAATGAATCCTAAAATGATTAAATCCCTTTTCTAATATCTATCCTAGACTTATTCAGACAGTTAATATCTATTTAGTTTTCTGCCAGCCTTATTCATTAGCTTAAAAAAAAAAATCACATTTTTACCTTGTACCATATTTGTTGCTTTAGTAGTTTGTTACAAAGAGCACGTTATTTTATTGAAATAGCTTGTACAAGCGAATCTATCTTGTCTCTGTACTTAAGAAACATGAGCTTAACTTACCATTTGTTTGAAAATTTTTTTGGAGAGATGAATAAGGGAACTACTGCTGTTGTTTAATAGTTATTGAGTGTGTAGGTTAGTGTTTTGGATCCTGTTGTACTGGATCTTCTCTGTTAACGGGACAGCGTATTGACAGAATTGTGAAGTCCACTCTTCAGGATAGGTGTTTTTAGCTGTTGGGCAGTACAGAGAATTTGAAAAGGTGTTAAAACCCTATCAAGGCTTCTGTTTCCGTAGAATGCCTCTATAAATGTCTGTTTTCATAAGCAGGGTTAAGGCATTTAAAATTATGCTGTAACTTTGTGTACCTTGTAGGACAGGGAGGTCGTATGTTTTAGGAGTATAGAGAATAGCTAAGTTAGGTTTGATTTTGATTTATTTTTTGTTGAAAGATAACTTGTCAGGCAATCTTGGCTGCATGTAACGTGTCTAGAATGTCACACCACAGAACAAGTTGGTTTAATTTACTACATTTTTTCATTTACCACATTTTTTCAGTTGTTGATGTGAGCTGCCAGAAAATGTGTAGTGTTGTGACAAATTATAAACTGTGTTTTTCGTGTTTCAGGGATTTCCTGTGCTTTCTCCTTTGAAGAAAAGTCACCACAGTGAACTTATTTGAGCTGCTGCAAGTAACTCAGTTTGCAAACAAGCAAAATGTTACTGCACGCTGTTGCAACAAGCTACTGTGGTCTTAGTTTTTTTTCCTCCCCTTAAATATACAGGATGCAGTGCCAACTTTTTTTTTTTTAAATTTTTTTATTATTATTCTCCTATCATGGATAGTTGTACAGTATAATTCTTTCCTGACTTTGCCTTTCTGCTTTTGTTTTCCACGCACTAAATGCTTAGCACTGCGTGCAGTTAGTAAGTTAACCTGCTATTCTTCATGCTTCAGTATCATCTCCTCAGGTTTTCCTCACAATTGAGGGTAAGAGTTTTTTGCGTGCTTGGAAAGACTCTACACATTGCAATCTTATATTTTAAAAATGGTCAGTGTGGGTTGGTAATGAGGTGGGAAACTTTTTGCTTCACCAGTTCAAATAAAGACCACAGTGGTGTGATTAAAGGCTGCTTCTGCTTGGTGGTTGGTTATTTCTCTTGACCTGTCATTACATCTGGCTTTCTAGTTTGTGTTCACAGAGAAACCTGAGGATTTTGTGATTTCTGAAACCTCCCTCCCCCCCAAAAAAAAAAAAGTTTTTTGAGTTCTTGTAGTGTGTGTAAAGAAAAAGTTTTGGCTGTCGGTTTCTCTATTCATGAACAATAAACTTGGGAATTAAACTAAATGTTCAGGTTAGCCTTAACAAATAAAAGATGTAATGGTTTAGCAATTACACACTGTTATTCCTATACTGGCAACTAGAAGTGTGTTCTAGGCTTTTCTAAAGCTTTCTAGGCTAAGAAAAGTATGTTTGGTTGTCTCAGTTTGCCCCCCTCACCTCCTGTTCTTGTGTGCCAGAATGAGTACGTAGTGAACTGATGACCAAGTCAGACTGTATGCAAAGTAAATGCTGGGAAATGAACGTTGTTTTGTGGCTTACACAAAGTGTAAGTTGGCCATGCACTTTGTATATTTTGTGGGTAAAGTGTTGCAAATTAAATATAAAATGGATTGATGTGTTCAAGAGGTTTTGTAGTCATTGGTTCTCTCAGTGACCTGAGACCGATAGAAAGGAAAAAGTCTAAGTTCCGATTCATACATAAAATAGCATGCTGGGGAAGGAAAGCTTAGAAGTAAGCTCAGACAGCTTTGTAGTGAAGTATAATAATGAATTGTTAAAGGATATCTGATTATTATGTTATGTGCTAAGCTTTATTTTTATTTTTGAATTATCAACCTTGAAATCTAATTCATAAAATATAAACCTAAAGATACAGTACGTCAAGTATTGTTTTTAACTGCTGTTCTTCTGATTTATAGCACAGATCTTGTAATATTTGTAAAATACTGTGACTTGAGAAACATAGAAGCAGCTGTTGCCTCGTAGGTAGTCTTTGCTGAAATTTGATGTAGTAATTCTGTATGAAAGTCTGAAGATCTGAATGATTAAGAATTGTGGGACATAGGGGAGAAAGAGCCATAATGCAGATTTGAAAAGGTTAATTAGAAGACTTTGATTATTTTTGAAACATTTAAAGAGTTAAGTAATTGTAATCCCTCCTGTAGTTCAACTATCTGGAAAGGAATGAAACCTACAAGATACTTAAAATAGTAAGCTACCAAATATTCATGACTCCATAAAAATTACTTCATTGATAACATTGGTGTTTATCTTTTTGTTTTATTTTCCTTGAAACAGTCAGGGGAATTTATTTAGCACTGTGCATAATGGTAGTGACACAAGAGGACTTGGATCAGAAGTAGTGTTGCAGTAACTTTCTTTTTGTAGTGGGAGGATGAAGCATGAAATATATACCTTTACCAAATTGTTTGGCCCCTGAACCTCTCGGTCAGGAGAAGTGCTTACTGTTCTTGATCTTGCCTCACTGTTACTCTCCTGTGTTGTCTTAACTTTTCACTTCAAATTTATTTGGATACTGCAGGTCAGTGCTGTACCTACTGGCTGTCTTCTCTGTTTAGTGTTTCTAGGACTCAAGGGAGAACATCAGCAGGCATGCTGGAGATAAGTTTCTGGCTTACAATGCAGATTCAGAGGTCAGAGTTAATGGGGTATAGAAACCTGTGTGGGCTGGGGGAAAAGATTCTAATGAAGTTGGGTTCCATTAGAAAGGTCTGGCCTATAGGAGCTAGGGCGGAACTGCAAGTCTTCAAAGTTTCATGACCCACCTTAAAATGTTACCCTTGCCAATAGTGAGAGGATGGTGTCCTTCCCCTATCTGCATTCATGCATGCTTCCTTGTTGCACAAACATTCTTGAGCTTGGTTTGAATAGGGTGGGCTCCCTAAGCTATTTACTAGAGAGCTTACTCAATGCTTGTAGTGCTGTAGTGCAGGGATAGTGGCACAGAGGTGAGAATAAGTGGGTTGGTGGATGAGACTGTCCTTTCCAGGGGTGTAATGCTTTTTTCCCCCCATGCTTGAAGTGTCCATGGAATGATAGTTTAAGTTCTTTAGGCATGTTGCAATCTTAGGCTTCCTCTATACTAAGTGAGGAGAGGCATCTCCAGAGGGCTAATCAGATTTTAGATGACCCAGTTTCTCACCAATGCTGTAATTAAACCGCTTCTATAAATACAGAGAGTACATTAGTTGCAATAAGTTGTAAACCCAAATACTTTATATGCACTGAACTTATTGAGGAAATGTTTTCTTAATATTCACATTTTATCGTGCTGGGTTTCTTCTTATTTATTTACTTGACATAATAAATGCAATTTCTCTGACCTTGTGGCTTTTTTTTTACTGACAGTACATCTATTTAAATATAACAGAAACGAAAGCTTTTTAAAGTTCGTCTGTATTTAAACAGACTTTTAAGATTATTTTCTCTTTATAATCCTTCCATTATTTTTTATCACTTTAGGATTTTTAGGACCAGTTGTGGCTTTCCTTGCACTTTAGATGGAAGAGGCAGACAAAACTTTTGAGTTTTTTTCTGTCACTGCTTTAACTGAAGATAAATCTTCAGTTTCAATAGACTAAAGTGAGGTCATATTTTTTTTTTTTTATTTAAGCTTTACAGGAAGCTGCAGCCACCAGGAGTTAATTTATCACATTGAGAAACTGTACTCTGAGGTTATATGTCCAAGTTCAGTAGCCTCACTTTTTGAATTACTTTCTTAACAGATATTGCATAGCCTGTACCATTTTGTTTATAGTTAATAATGCACAGTAAATCTAATTTTTTTTTAAAGCCCTTTGCTTTCAAAGACATTTATTGAACATTTTAAAAAAGTTGGGTTTTTTGGATGTCTATTTTCAGTTACACTTTCTCCTTGCAGGTTTAAATTGATGGTCAGATTGATGGGGCTTCTCTAAGTTAGTGCAACACGACGTGTTTCAACCTATGTAATTTCTGTTTGTGAACTAAGATGTTGGCACTGGCAGGAAACTGTTGTTCATTTTGAACTGATAGGAGAGTTATGACGGGAAAATTACTATCATTAATGTTATTGGAGGACCAGTTGTTTTGTATACACACTTACTGCTCCCTGAATATGCCCTTTCTAGACACTTGCATTTCACATTTATTGTTATGTTTACAATGAAAAGTAAGGTTGGATTATTTACCAGTTAATTTATGACACTTTATGTATATGTGTCCAAAATAGCAAAGATGATAATGTTTGTAAATATTATTAATAATAATATATTTAAATTAATTTAAAAATAATATTTATATTTTCATACAGTAATTTTGTGTTTATAATATAAAGTATACACTTATGTAAAATAGGCAATAACTCTTTTATTTATACGTGGAGAGAGAGTTCTCATTCTAAACTGGTCTGCCTGTCACTGTTTTGACTGGCTAGTAACGACTGCTGAATTATTAAATTAATTGGTGTACACAGAATGATAGTTCTGTGTCGTGATAATACTGTCCTGTTAGAGTTTTTATTTTCTTATTTAAATCTTAGTCTTTGGGCCTATGTCTGTACTCCTTTTAAATAGAATCTTGCACAATAATGCCTTTATTATGCATCTCTGGTACTCCTGCAGCAGAAAGACTAAGTAGCAAAGAACACTATAACCTTGTTCTCTGGAGTGAGTATCAAGTGTCCACCGCTATGTTAGCAATTCATATTTCTGGGATCCTGTTTATCCTGTGATAAGTTGAGGGTGGTGTTTTAAGTACATTCTGAAGGGGGAAGGATGCAGAAACTCGCAGGTAAAATGTAGATGGAAAGCGAGAGCTATGAATGTAGGTTTTGGATATGTATCCCTATTTTGTGTGAGACACTATAGGCACAGAACTCTGTTCTAGTTTTTGCAGGGAGGACTTTGTAGAGGCTGCAGGATTAAGCTCCCTAGTCGAGGTACAATTTCCTATTGAGTTATAGACTTCACAAAACAACAGCTGAGTCAGATAAAGGATTAGAAATGAAGAACAACTTTCCAAGAGCAGTGTTAAGTGGGGTATTCAAAGGACTTTCCTTGCCTGTTGTGAGTCATGTTATTCTCCCTTTTGGCACAAATGATTGAATAATACGCACCACTGTGATGGAAAAGTGAAGCTATTGCTGCTCATTAGTGTAACTATCATAAATAAGAAAAGTGAACGAGCTGCAGCCTCATTTTATGTTATGTTATTTATGCCCATATTCAAGAAACAAACCACGAGATTTACAAGATATGTGGTTATTTTGAGCTAAATTGACTGCATTTCAAGAAAAACTACTCTGACATTCTTTACTCAATTTTTGATAGGAAACAACTTATTTGATTTGTAGCATGGATGGAAACTATTTGGGGTTGTTGCCATAAGTGGGTTATGCAAGTAATTGCAGCAGGATTACTGGCTTTGTGGCTGGCTCTGTGTTTATTTAAATTTAAGATCTTTTCTTTACTTAAACTGTACAGTCTGTTGTCCTTTTTGGCGTTTCAAGGGTGGTTGAAGTGCTTGCTGTGCTTAGGTGATATCAGTCAGTGGATTATAAGGTTTGTATAATCTCTCATTACAAGAGAACTGCCTCTAATTAAGATACTTTAATGCTTAAAATTGTGTGGGAGACTGTCAAGATAATGCTGGAATTTTTTCAAGACTATTGGTATGCCTGTAACTATCGTGCTGAAAATGTCTGAAGTGAGCAGAAAGTTGTGCGGGACTTCCAGGCTAGTCTGGGAAGCTGATGTGTTAGGGGTTCTTATTTTAGTTTTGCTCCTATTTCATTTTGTGTAACTTTATTACCATTCTCTGGAATGGAAGGCATACCAACAAGATGTCATATCTCCAGTAGTTTTGGCCGGCGCAGACATTCATCTAATATATCAGTAATATACAAGGGCACTTTGTTTTAATAAAGCACTTTGGCTTGCTGAAGGAGAGGATTCTTGAATACAGTCTTTCTGTTTTAACCTTGAAAAGCTCTTTGAAAACCTGCCGAATTCCATGGTAGAGTGCCGAAAGGCTCACTCGGAGCTCTTTTGAGCAGGAGAATTTCCCAGAATTTTGAGAGGCATAGGGAAATAAGTCTCTTGCCAGAATATGTTCTGTTCCATTCAATATAAAGCCTCTTCCTTATGTTTTGGGGGTCTGGCGTTTTTTTTGCTTCTGGTAGAATTTTGTGCAGCACTCTATGAGGAGTTTTATTTTGTCATGTTACTCTTTCATAGTTGTACAAGTGCTATAATGACACAACCCTCCTTACCTGCTCTCCCCAAAACTTACTTTTGGAGGTGACACTTGCCTCTTTTCTTCTCAGTAATGCTGTGGTACAGACATACTTTGTGTCCAGGCTGTTCTATCGACCCTGCTTGCCTTGAACTTCTGAGAGCAGTTATATTTCATATTATTTTATACCTGGTTGTAAAAACTAGACAGGCTTTTAGCTTCCTTCCCTCCCCACCCCCTCCCTTGAATTACAGCAAGTTACTGTAAGAGTGTTTGAAGGACATCTGGGTTGGTCTTGGGGCATGGGAGAGGAAAAATAGAGTTTATAGCTTGCCTTGAAAAGGTACCAACTGGAAAGTGTCAATTTTGCTTTTTATTTCCTCCCTGCTTCCTCGCCCCACCACACTCTTTCCTGTGCTGGATGCAATGGCAAAAATATCTGTAATTTTTACTGTAATTATGTCGTAGAACAGTACTTTTTTTTTTTTTTTTTAAAAAAAGGCTAATGAGTCACTTTCAGTGACCTTTCAGTATTTAATTATTCTCCATGCATTAAAATCAACTAAAAGAATTAATATTTATGTGAAACTCACTGTAAGGCTCTTGGGTGTTTTTTTGTTTTTAATGCATCAGTTGTTAAGTGGAACAACCATTTTGGAGAATCAACTCCGAGTTTGTGTTTTTGTTTAATGCTGAATGTTCAGTGATCCTAGTAGATGGTGTCGCAAGGCCAGTTTTTCTCTTTGTTGTCCAGTGAAATGCAAGAGATCAAGTTCAAGGATAAATCTGCTGCCCATGGAAGACAATGGAATTTCTTCTTCTATTCCTTTAGTACTGCTGTAATACCACTGTTAGTTTAAATAGTGGATTAAAATGCCTGACTGATGTTGGCTGGAATGATGCAGTTTGGGTACCTTCTTGTCCAGACTATGGACACTTGTTGGCTCGAATTTGGTAAGATTTTAAGTCCTCAGCAGCTACAGAGAGAGTATGGAGAACAGTGAATGGATTACAGTGTTTGGTTTTTTTTCAAAATTGGGACAGAGTAAGTTGGGCATGTACGATTCCTCTGTCTTTGCTCTTGTAATAGGTAAGTAGGGTGATGTTCAGTTGGGTAGTTTGGTTGTTTTAAAGTAAAGTAGAATGAGCGTCTTTCTAAGTGCTGCTCCCAGCTTCTGTCTAGCACTGCTGGCCGAGTTGCTGAGATGCCCAGGTATTTCCCTCGAGGTGTGTCATCAATGAGGGAATACGAGAGCTCTTTGTTAGTAGCTGAGCCACATGTATGCTTTATGGGAAATAGGACTGGATATGAAGCAAGCGTGGCTGCTTACTGCAGCACACTGCTAAAAAAATCTATTTGTAAGAACAGAGGCA